>JAJJID010000176.1:0-75917 GCA_022204955.1 Macrophomina pseudophaseolina
GGCGGGCCTGCGCGCTGGAAGCGACACCGCGCTCGGGCACGGCGGCGTGCGCGGCGTAGCCGGCGACGGAGGCGACGGAGGAGACGAAGGCGATGTGGCAGGCGTGCTGGGAGCGCAGGCTGAACTCGACGGCGTGGCGGGTGCCGGCGAGATGCGTGGCGGCGAAGGCGGCGAGCGGGTGGTTGAAGTTGACGGCCCAGGCCGCGTGGATGAAGAGCGTGGCGGTGGAGAGGAGGGCGTCGTAGGTCGAGGAGGGTAGGCCGAAGTGCGGGTCGCTGAAGTCGGTCTGCAGGAAGGTGATGCGGCTGAGGTCGAGGGAGTGGCCGCGGTCGGCGTGGATGCGGGTCTGCCGGGCTTGCGCGTTGGGGGCGCGGTTGAAGCAGTAGATCTTGTCGATTGCGGGGTGCGACACGAGGCTTTGCATGATGTAGCTGCCCAGGGACCCCGTGGACCCAGTGAGGATGACGGTGTGCTGGGCTGGTGGAGGGGGCAGAGAGGCGCGAGATGGGGACGCAGGGAGGTTGGCTGTGTATGTTGCTGCGAGCTCTTCTATGAACTGTGTCTCAGCAGACTCATCCATCCTTCTCTCTCCCTTCGACGACAGCCGGTTTAGGATTGCCGTCGCCAGCGTGCTGATGGTCGGGTTCGCGTAGATGTCCGCAAAAGTGACTACACTGGCATCGTCCAATGCTTGGCGGAGCCCCTTTACAAGAACCACCACGCTCACCGAGTCGACTCCCAGGTCAAATATGATATCGTCATCAGAATGTTTGTCTTCAGGAATCTCACGCTGAAGCAGAAAGCCAAGCGCTCGGCGTATGAAACCCCGCAGCTGTGTGGCGTCGGGATTCTTGCCCAGCGTGCCCAGTTGCTCGCTGAGCTCATCGTCAAAGCGGTCCGGCGAGTACAACTCATCAATCTCATGTGCGTATAGCTCCAGCGTAGCCCGCCTGGCAATCGAATGTTTTGCGGTACGCGCAAACGGCTTCTCCCTGCTTGCGAAGGCGATCATGCTCTTGACAATGCGCGTGTTCTTCGCGTTGGGGAGATTTGCGGCTTCAACAGCAGACCACAGCTGCTCGAGAAGAGCTTTACGGTCCATCGCTCGGTTATCAGGTAACTGGTCCCAGTCCGGCTCGAGGATGAGGCCCAGCTGGAAGCGGCCGTGGCCGACCACTAGTGCGCCCTTGACGAGCGGGTGGTTCTCGACCGACTTCTCGAACATGATGGGATCGTACTTGATGCCCGAACTCAGCACGAGCACGTCATCGCGACGACACTTGAAGCGCCAAAGGCCGGGCTTGGCTGGATGTTCCTCGAACAGATCGTTCGTCCGCCACTCGTTAATGCCGGGGAAGCCAGAGAACACGGGCTGGTAACGGAGGTCCCCGACCGGTCTGATGACCAGCTCGGTCAATCCCTCGCCCGCGTCCTCAAAGACGGCACCGGAGCAGGGGTGAAATTCGTAGTAGTCCCAGTCGGTCTCATCCAGGGGGGCGAGCGCCGGAATACAACAAGTCTCTACGGAGCCGAGGATGGAACTTAGACGAGTCACTCTGTTGACGCGTTCTCCTGCCTCCCTGGACAGCGGGGCGCCGCCGTAGAAGACATCGTCCAGCGTGGATAGGGCTTTGATGCCCCGTTCTGTCGCAGTCAAGTCTGCGATGATGGACGGAGGAAACATGCCGCATGTGGCTAACTTCGTCTCCAAGACCTCCATCACAATCTTGGCACTGAGAGGGACTCCAGAGGGGGTGTGAACCAGCGGACCCGTGAAGATGCTGCGGAGGAAGAGGAGGGTATACATTCCGTGGTACATCGGCGCCGAGGTGACGAGGGGCTCCCGGTGGGTACTTGGACCCAGCCAACCCTCGGCTCGGTTTGTTCGTCCAGGCGGAGGCACAAGGCATTTTTGACAGATGACAGATGTTACCCATATGTTGTCCAAGAGTATTGGTTTGGGCATGCCGGTGCTGCCAGATGAGTGCATGATAAGGATCTTCTCCTCCGGTGTCTCTGCACCGCGACAAGTGAAGGGTCCATCCGACTCGCCCAGAGCAATCAGCTCGTCAAAGCTAGGCACTTGAAAGCCCCGGAATTCATCTGGCCGCTCTTTGAAGACAGCCCAGGTTCGCTCAATGCCCTCAGTATAGAAGTAACATTTGCAGCCCGTCTTCTCCATGAGGTGAGTTTGGGCGTCATCTGAGTTGCGGAGTGATAGGATGAGTGCCTGTAATTGAGATTAATAGTCTGACCCAGAAGTGCTACGGTCAGAGGCTTTCCTACCCTGTGATTTGTCTTGATCAAAGCTGCTATGAAAATTGCGTAGCGTTCATCGTGGAGGCTGCAGGAATGTCAATGTTCAGCGAACTACAGAGGATATCCAGTGTTCGAGCGCACAACTCACCCCATGTACGCAATAGTCTGTCGCTGGGCCTCTGGAACACTGATAGTGCTCGCTATCCATCTCGATGCACCGTCAATGGCTTTTGCAAACTCAGAAAAGGCGATGGCCCGCCATTCCCCACGCACATCCACTGTCCGAGGAACATGGACCCATATCCTTGACGGATCCTGCGCTGCTACTGCATCAATATAGCGAGGGATGTGCACGTGATCAACACTTTCAGCAGGAAAAATGGTCATGGCGTACCACGGCTAGGACGGGAAACGAGAGAAGGGATGGTTGAGTGAATGACCATCCAGGTGATGCTATTTCTCGCTTCATATTCCTTATAAGAAACTGGTTCATGGGCGAGTCACGGAGTGGAAAAGTGGAGGACTGGGCTTTCCATCCTGGTAGGGTTGCTTCCGCGCCAGCCGCCGAAATTTTGATGGCTCTGGAGACGGGACCCGCGAATCTGGTAGTAATTGAGGACTCTTTGACGCTGTTTACGTGCAAAGGCCATGCATATGCGCCGAGACCGCCAATCTCGCGGCCAAGTCGTTCGCACAGAGAGATGATTGGTTCATCTCCACAAAAGCTCCAAAAAAGCATTGATCTCACTTCTAAAAAGGCCTGGCGGCCTCATCAGACTTCATGCAGGAGCCTTATGTGGACTACTCATGACTACCTGCTCCCCGATAACCAGCGTTTCTTGGCCACCAGGAGCCTGGAGTTCTCACTACAGTACAAATGCTTCCAAATGGCTCGCAGGTCGTGATTCGGAGGCGCGACAAAGGCCATGTACAAGAGTCCCTGAAAGTAGTGCCGAAGTATGACGCCGATGGAACCAGCCATGGCGTATCTCGTATGTTAGTGCGGAGCACTGGTGGCCAACCCACGTGGCGTATCTCGCAGAGGCTCGAGCACGAGGGGACGGGGCGCCCCGCAACTACCACCAGCGGCCCGGCGCCGTTAGGCCTCGCCCCGTCATTACTCGCGCCTCTGTATTGCATCCAAACCATTCTCTCTATCCATCAATAGAAAAGCATGTCTTCTCTTTGAAGTAATACGGGCGTCCATCCCGCCGGACCAAATCATACGTCTCGGCAAAATCCTCGGAATAGCCGGTCCTCACCTCACCGTTAGCCATGAGCGCAACACAGCAGTTCCAGGGGTTCATGCCCGGATCGTCCTTCCTGGGCAGGAGCGGGATGTAAATCTTCTCGTCCCCTTTCTTCGAGGGGTGGATAGACAGGCGGACGTAGTCGGTGAACTTCTCGCGCAGCAGATTCTCGTATGCCTGGTTGCGCTCGGGTTCGGGAACCCCCCACCGACGAGTCAGCCTTATGATGCCAGATATTTGCTACCCTCCCCACTCATGGGGTCAAAGCGGAACTTACCACGAGGCGTCGGACCATGGCCCTTGCGACCTCCTCAACCGCCTTGTCGTACTGTCGCTTGTCGTCTAGAAGCGCCTTGTCGAAGTGGCGGCCCCAGCGCATGTCCCGGGCCACCAGCTTGACGAAGCCAGCAAATGTGAGCCGTGTGTTGGGGTTCGCCTCGAGCTCGCGGTCCACATCGAACGCACGATCCAGGAACGATCGTTCTAGTTCCGCTCGGAGGCCTGGAGCGGCGCTTTGGTACGCCTGCTCGGCTGATATATCACCCGCAAAACCACCGGCGCTGCCCCCTCGCCGCTCCAGAACGTCCATCACGCGGACGAATTCGATGTGTCTGCAGGCCTTCGCCGTCGCAAGAGCGCGCAGCTCCTCGCCGTACCTGAACGCATCCCTGTCCAAAACGCCCATCAGGTCTGTGCTAGCGCCGATTTCGTTCTTCAATTAGCCCATGATTGTACCAGCGCGGGGGAAAATATCAATGAAGGACAGAAAGTATCCATTAGAAGCCAATAAATCAAGCGAAGACTTTCGCACGCACCGCCGTAGACGACCCCGTCCGAGACGATGCACAGCCGAGCGCCAGGCGCATACGCGCTCTCGATATCACCGCAGAGGCGCTCGAGGCGCTCGAGCGCGAGCTCCTCACCGAGATCTGGCCTCGCCGGGCCGAGCACCTTGGTTAGGTTGGGGTTCTTTAGGGGGAAGGCCGGCAGGACCAGGCGGATCGGCCGATGGGAGGAGACGTCGGCGTTGATCTGAGATGCCGCCTGCTGGCCAAATTCCTCCTGCTGGCCGGCCGGTGTTCTCTCCGTCATCGGTGCAGGGAAGGAGTATTTGGCGAGGATGCCAAGGATCCGTGTGGTCGTGGATGCCATGTATGGGGATGAGACAGTAGAGAAATGATGCGGGAGCTTGTAATGCCAAGTGTTATGCGTAGCGATTGCTTGGAGGAGAATTAGTCGTAGCTTTATAGGCTGTTGAGCTGTTATTCAAAATAAGAATGGAGGGGACACATGATACAGAGCACTTGAGACGACTGGAATAGCGGTGAGGCCAAGGCCGGCAGACAGAACACCTGGCCATAGAACGTCAAGGAGATATCCAATTTTGTTTGCTCAATTTCCTGGCCTATCACCAGGGCTGGACGCCCATCTTGCAGGCTCAGATCTTTTGACGTCGTTGATGTTTGCCTAGAACACAGTGGGGTTTGCCTTGATCTTACGGCGTGCTTCACTGCGGAGTGCTGGACGCTCAGGTCTTCTCTTCTGGCGAAATCTGGACGGTAAGATCAACAGTTCGTATTTGCGCCTGTGACGCGAGATTAGCAGTCCGTGTTGCTGGGTAGAGACGATTATGTGACGAATCTGGAGGGGATGGAGAAGACGAAATTCCGCACAGGGATGGGCTCGTACCCGTCTGACATACAAAGGCAGCTGAACCAACACTCTACATAGTGCAATATGTTACGCGACCACGGCATTCACGATGCTTCTGAGCCAGCCTATCACACTTCCCCCACAGTCAGCCCATCGTCCTAATGCTGCCAACCGCACAGCTGAGAGATGCCCCTCTCCCAACGACACCGCCTTCCGGATCCTTCGTATCTTGGGAAGGTATAGCTTGGGAGATGAGAAAGACGATGCTACTACCGCCGCGAGCGTAGCGCCATTTGCCTCTTTAGTCATGAAACATGTTGTGGCGGAAAGAGTCATACCGATGGTTCTACCAGCATTCCCCTACAAGAGCATCAATCGGGTGGATAAGGTGCTCGGTGCCGAGCCGGATCTTGGGGAAGAGCTTGCATTGGCCAGACTCGAGGCTCTCTGCCAGGACATCAGGAAAATTTACGCTCCAGGTGCCACTGTTGCAGTTGTGAACGACGGACTCTGTTACAACGGTAAGCCCATATTCCGCCTCTGTTTCGACTATAATAAGTGGCTGATTTTGGTGGCAGATATAACCTGGGTGTCAGACGAGGACGTTTGGACCTACGAATCTGGACTCCGCGCGATCGCCGTCACGGAGGAATATACATCTCTGAGCTTTCACAGCATGGTAAGCGTCCTCGGTGTGTGTGAGGAGTCACAGACCACCAAGGATGTTTTCTTGCGGTCATGTGCACCAACGCGCCAGAAACTCCTGACCCAGTACGGGGAGCCAAACCTTGACGTGAGAGAGCTTCTTGAACAGAACCAGGACTGTCTGATGACATACCGTGGTTACCTCAAATTTTTCGAAAAGGAACTGGCCCACGTGCCAGAGGTAAATGCAGAGCCCAGCCACAGGCGCAGGGTGGTGCTGGTGAAGGCCTTGGCTAAAAACCTGATCAAGCGTGGATTTGTAAGTCAAGCCCTTTGATCATACTCATCCTGTGGTGCAGACGTACCCTGAGAGCTGGCAACTCACCTGAATGACAGGCGTTCGCAAAGGTGGTCCGCGAGAGGTTTGACGACCATGTCCGTCTCTCAATTCATCCGTCCTCCGGCAAAGAGAAAATATACATCCCTCTGATTCCACAAGAGTCATTCACAATGACTCCATGGCATGCTGCCGTAGCAGTAGATGTCCAGGGAAACTTCCGAACTGCACATGTGGAGGAGCTACAGGATAGCCATATCCTCTTATACAAGGACGGAAACCCCAGATACTTCGTGGAGAAATCCCCGCTGTTTGAGTGGGAAGCAGATGTGGAATTCAAACACCAGTATGGCGGGGTGCTGATAATCAGCAGGCGCGGATCAAGTCCCGCAGTCCTCAGTCCTTCAGATAAGGAGAAACTCTCAACTTTGGCGAGGAGTCACAAAACAGTTGAATTGCGGGGGTTTGATATGGCAAAAAGCGGTTAAGTTTTTGAGAATCTGGGAGAGCCTCACAATGAGGCGGAAAATTGGCAGCTAAATGCCTCAGCTTTACAGCACCTGCCTATTGTCTCCCTCCAGTACGCAATCGGCGTCGATGTTTAGAATAATTTCTATTACCGTTCAGTTTGGCTGCTAAAATAGTATTCCGGTTCTATGCAGGTCTTACGGGTGCGGCTGGTGAAATGGTGTTGCTATTGAGGCACATTTTAACAATGATGAGCAAGTAGGCTTGAGTGGTCAAGGTAGACAATGCAGGCGAATCTCTGATGAGCTATTCGAGCATTCTCTGTCTTTATTTATAGTACTATATGAGCTAATGATCGATAATTGTTTGGGTTTAGGGCTTGTTGAGCGACTATTGGATTGGATTGGTGGTATATTGGCAATAATGAGTACCACTGGGACTAAACAGTGACGCACATGATTCGTACACGAAAAGAGTTGCCAGACAACAGAGGGGTAGTGTCTGGTGTCAGCCATCATCTTTGAATTCTGTTAGCAAGTGCTGGAAGATCGTCAAGAGGTTCACGCAAACTCTGTCGACATTGAACGGCGTCGCTTCGAGGCTCAACGTTGGTTTATGGCTATGACGTGAAGTTTACAATCATGAAAGAATGTTTTCCAAGCTCTTTGCCCTAAAATTCTGTCCGTAATGGTCACCGCGAAACGACAAAGGACAAGCATGGGAATTGCGGGCGTTAGCATGCAAATTTACTCTTAATATATTGACTTCAGTGGGCCAACTTTCGAGCGGAGAGAAAGCATTTGCTACCCAAATTATCCTTGCTCACATTAAAATCGTGTAGAAGCCGGCGCGGAGGTCCCGGCCGCCACCGCGCAAGTCCCCAGAGACATCGTGGCTTTAGTGTTTTGTAGAGTTTTGTCGGGATAGGTAGAGCTTGCTTTTAGTTAGATATGTTGTTGATGCGGTTCACCAAATACCTCACCGCTCTTATTCTTCTTTTTTTCTCTTCAGAGTCTCGAACTTACAGACAATATGAAGGTAAATTGAGGATCGGTCGAGGTTCGTGTTCAGCCGAACCGATAGCCCCCAGACTTTCTGGGTCCTGGAGAACGATTCTGCATCACCGGTGCTAAACGTCCGACAAAAAAAAGAAATGTGCATGGATCTACAAATCAGGCGTTCCCTGGATTCTCCGTCTCCATGTTCAATGGGTGTCTTCAGATCCTTCTCTGGAAAGTGCTCCCTCAATATTCTGTACTTGCACAGAGCTCGTTTCCAGGAATATCTTCCACGGGCGCTTGTGAAACTGTTCTTGTACCTTACACACTGGCTAGATCAGTTACGGGAAAACGCGGCCACATTCTGTATCGCCTCAACCACCGCGCTCCACCTCAAATCTCAACATCACTGAAATGTTTACTGAGGCTATTCTTGCGTTACCCAAGCTACCACTCATCATGGCCACACCATTCGTGCATCTCCTAATGCGCCTTCACTTCTGCTGGCCAACACGTGACGACGGTAATAGATTGTGGCGAGGGTTCCACAGCAGTATACTCAATTTTTGGAGGGACTCTTGTCCAGTTTCATTATTGGATATGTGGCACACAATGAAGAAAGTATTGACCTTGGGCTTGGGCGGTGAATTTGCGGACGCATACCTCACCTAGTAAATTGGGGTATTCATCTGCTCGGGCGGAGTGCAATGGGTTAACTGTTCCGAGAAGTGGGCATAAAGAAATGGCTAGCTCTGAAGAACAGAGCAAGTCTCTGAGAAATAACATTTTGAATGGGTTTCTTTTATGATCACCACCACTTCTACGAGCCGTGGTAAAACGGGCGCGCTGTTCCTATTACTCACAAAGCAAAATCCATTTCTCTCATGACTTTCAGGTTCAATTGCGTCCCAATTCCAGTATAAGAGCTTACTTTCATATTTTCAACCCTCTCAGAGGGCACCGCTCCGTATGTATGTACACAATATTTACAGACTTATCGCCACACCCGCAATGCTCCCTCGGGACACCGCGTTCAGAACTCCTTACAATTATCCGGATACCCGCTGCCATTAGTGCTGAATGGGCCCGTCGCACGACAGAAATAAATCGTGCTGTTCTTCTCGTCATGCGCGAAAAAGACCTGGCCGGCGTACTCGCCGTTGGTTTGGTAGGATTCGGTCTGAGCACAAAATGATCAGCATTTTCACAAACAGAAAGCCGCGAAAAAATGTAAAACATACGCCGATGTACGGGATGCCCCTCATCCTCGTGCACTTGCCCGACGAAGCGTTGGCCGCGCTCCTGTCCACCGGCGTCTTGTTCCTGGCGGCCAGCGCCGCGGCTTTGAGGTCCGCGGTGGTGCTGGTCACGTTGCCGCTGGCATCTTGGTTGGGGCAGGCGACGCCAGTGGCGGGGAACAGTTCGAACTTGATGGTGGCCTGCTGGGCGGAGGCGGCGGCCGCGAGAAGGAGGGCGAGAGCGGCGGTCTTCATTTCTATTATTTTTTTTTTCCGTTTATTGGCTGGCAATCAAGGATAATTTGATCGAGCTTGATATGCAATGCGGGAAGGTGATCTGCAGTGAACTGGATTGGTAGGACCATATAGAGGGGAATCGGAGGTGCTTTATACACAGGCAAATGACGTACGGCTTACTGCGGATGGGCGGAGGTCTGGGGCGAGCATGAATAATGCCTGAATCGAGCTGTGCGGTCCTTGACAAGACTTACAAACCACCTACCTCACATCGCTCTGTGCGCTTGAGTCGTTGTACAGAAAACTGCGTAGCCTCTTGGCATGGAGCGTTTCGGTCGTTTCGTGTCTTTGGCCAAGGCTAAAACGTGAATCAGGACACATCCCATCGGCAGAGCAAGTAGATGCACCAGCCTGTCCAGAGTTGTTTAATAACATACACTAGTTTGGACGACATCGCACCCTGAGTGCGGCGACTGATTAGTGATATCTTCCCCTTTAGTCCTGTTTGGGATAGTGTTAGCTGGAAGAGTGCCTGCCGAGGCGGGCATTCCTCGTATCCTGATTACCGCCAACGTTTGATCCGCCAGTTTCGTCTCTATTGTCGCCCTGTGCAGGAACTCAAGCCCATTAATCCGGCAGCTTCTGGCCGGATCGGCAGTGGTGTAGTGAAATACTCCGTGGCTTTCGCGCGTCATAACCCTGAGTGGAGCCGAGGTGCTGTTCTCTCCCCGCGTCTCAAGCATTTGCCAATCCCCTCTTCCCAGTTCTCCTCCTTGCCTCCCGCCTTCTACATGTCCTCCTGTTCAGAGAGATTATTACCACACTGCCATACTCACAATCTCGCCTCCACACTCCCCGCCACGGCCCCCACCAACCCCTCTTCAACCAATACCCTCCCCACCTCCGCCTCCACATCATACTCATGCAACCAACTCGTATCTACCCTCTTCCCCGTCCTCTCCCTCAACTCCTCATCGCTCTCCACGCGCCCCCTCCTCAATCTCTCCTTACTCGCCTCCACGCCCCTATGCACGACCTCCAACAACCTCGTCGTGTGCGGTCTCCGCACTTTCTCATAAATGGCTGTTGCCCTCCTTAAAACCTCTCCCTTCCTCAGGTCCTCTCCCTGGCCCGCCGCACGCTCCACAACAGTCCTCAGCGCCAGCCCCAACGCAAACGCATCATCGATCGCCAACGACCCGCCCGTTGCGAAGGCACCGCCGTGCGGGTGCGCGGCGTCGCCAACAAGCACGACGCGGCCGCCGAGGAAGGTGTAGGCGGGCAGCGGCGCGGTGATGGCAAGGTTGGGGTAGATTCGGACGGAGGCGGGAGGCGTGGCGGCGAAGAGGGCGCGGATGAGGGGATGCCAGTCCTGTGGTTTTTGTTTTAAAGGTAAGTGAGAGGAAGGAATGGGAGAGGGGGATGTGGGAGATGAAGTAAGCGGGGGGTGGGCATACGCACTTTGAAAAGCTCGCGCACTTCGTTGATGTCGGCGGCGTTGTTCCAGCGCGCGGTCTCCACGAGGTGCTTGTTCTTCGGGTCGTCTGGGTCGAGGTGCGTCATGCCGACGGTGGTGAACTGGCCTTTGCCTGGGGGCGTAGGGGGTGCATGTCAGGACGACCGCCGTGTGGGAAAATAGGAGGGAAGGAAAACGCAAGCTCACCTAGCCGTGAGGCGAAGACGTTACCGGTAGATCCCCACTATTCGAGATGTTAGCCGGAGTTTGGGAACTCGCAGGAGCAGGCGTACCCAGTGCGTAGAATCTTCGGGCAAATCAGGTATCCCCTCAACATGAGAGGCATCGAAGACCGCTCTGTACGCCACCTGCGTCGTCCAGCCCAACTTCTGCTTAGGCACAAAGAATTTCCGCACACCCTACAACAACGCTTAAGTCAGCCTACAAACACTTGACTCCGCGACAAACCCCAGGACCTTCCACGACTCCGCAAATAAACTCAAACATACCGAATTGATCCCATCCGCACCAACCAGCAAGTCCGCTCTCGCCTCTGTCCCATCTGCAAACTTTAATACCACGCCGCCCGCTTCATCATCGTCCTCCACCGCAACCGTCTTTTTCCCCAGATGAATCCTCGCCGGATCGACGTGCCGCAACAAACATTGATGCAAATGCGCACGCGCGAATCTTGCCGTCTGGTGCTTGCGCTCGGGCACGTTCTTGAACTCGTCGATGGAGATAACCTCGTTCGTCTTCCAGTGTCTGCGTATACGGGCGCGCGACATCAGTCCAATCCTTCCCTCTCAAGTCACTGCAAACCGACAGGACACAAAAGCATAACGAAAGATGATAATGCAGAAACTGACATGAAGAAGAAGAAGAAGAAGAAGAAGAAGAAGAAGAAGAAGAGGAGGAGATAGAATGAATGGAGACACAAAAAAAAAAGAAAAGAGAACCTACCGATATATCATCGGCCAGGTTCCCGGGCCCCTGAACGCGACCTCATCCTCCAACGCTTCCCCGACGCCCAGCTTCTCCAGCGACCGCAGCCCATTCGGCCCCAGCGCGATCGATGCGCCGATCTCGCGCAGGGCGCTCGCCTTGTCGTAGAGGTGCACGTCGACGCCGACGTCGGGTGCGGGGAGGAGGCGAGACAGCGCGATGGCGGTGGACAGGCCGGCGATGCCGGCGCCAGCAATGGCGATGCTGAGGGGCTTTTTACGGCCTTCATCATTTTTTGCTGTAGATGCTGCCATGGTGATGTGTGCTGTTATTGTTGTCTGGTTGGATGGGGGGAGGGCGGACAAAAGTAGAGAGCGACCGGATTGGATGCCGAACTCGACCAAGCTTTCCTTGTTTGCTGCGGTCAGGACGGTAAGAAAATGTCTCGCATGGCAGCAGCCATCCGAGTCAAGCGACTCTCTTATAGCGAGCAGCGTTTTTCTACACTTCGGTTCCGCGATGCGCGATGCCGGCGAACGGGTGGAGTTGCGATAAGCACGCAAAGGCCTGGGCGGAATGACGCAATGCGATCCTTGAGGCTGAATTCTTTGTTGACCCAGCAGGCGGCATGCCAAAAGCATGTCGACATCAAGAGTGGGAGGAGAAAGGGTAAGGTTGCTTTTGAGTCGTCAGAAGCGAAAGACACTTGCGGGAATGAGATTGGGGTGCGGACATGCACGTGGTTCTCACGTTACTTGTTGTTTCATTCGCTGCGGGCTTCAGGGTTTTGGTTCCCGGAAAGCGTTGCCCTAGAGAGCTTGACCGCGCGGAAAACAACCAATCAGGAGTACCTACAGCCTGGTTCACGAATTTAGAAGCTCAAGACATCAACATGCTCTCTCCGCGAGCTTGCATGATCGATTCACACATGCAAAAGCCACCAGTGCTTAGAGTGAATCATGGTAGATCAATCAATTCAGGACACATTACTGCCAGAGAAAGCTGGACATGTTCGAATCAGCAACAATACAGGCCACGTAAAACCAAGAGCGAACTTACCAGGGCTCCCAAGCTCATGCGCAGTTGTCTTGAAGAATGCGAGGGTCAGAAAAGGGAAGAAGAAAAGCAGCCGCATGAAATTTTGACGCCGGAACCAGCCTCGAGCGCTGGTATATCCAAACCACAGCCTTATATACAGACCCATCGTCCATGTCGCCTTATAATCACATGACAAACCTATTTCATGCAATTAGTCCGCTGTCGGAACAACGAAACATATTCACATCACGTACAGCAAATTCGTGTCTGGGATTCTATTAGTGCTACTGACTAGACACAGATAGTCGGCTGAACTTACTCAACGGATGGCTGCAGCTTAGCTGAGGCTTTTGCGAATACTTGCCCTCAAGCTCATCACGAATGCTGTTAAGCAGCTGCACGTAGCTCTGCTGTGGGTTTTTCTTGAGCGAGGTGATGAAGGCCCAGCTCATGGCACCAGTAGCTTGGCCGCCGATAGTCGCATCGGATCTGGGTAACCTGTCAGCATACCAGGATCATCCATAACGGACAACAAGGCTGTGTATCCTTGGCAGTTACGTACGAGGTCTGTGTATCCTTACTGCCACTCCACATGATGACATCTGCTGGACTCGTCTTTGTCCTCAAGTTGCGCTTGTACATTTCGTCCCCGGTTGTGGCCTTCTTGAACAGCCCCATGGCTGTGCTTGCCATTCCACCCAAGTCTCCACGCGCGTACGATGACACAATACCGAGGAGACCTTGACCAGCTTCCTTGGCAAGGTTGGGCTCCTTTAGGACACCGGAGGTCGAGTAGATGTAAGGAAGGTCGAGAGCGGAACCAGAGTGGCAGGAATCGAAGATAGCGGTAAGGCGGACTCCTGGTTGGAGTGATTGCACCATGATGCGATGCATCTCATCGTCAACAATGTGACCGGCCTGGCGGAAATCCACGGGATAGATGACTTCGTCGTATCCGTCGTCTTCATCACCGTCGAGATCCTTGGTCTGGCCGCCGTGACCTGGTGACACGTGAGCATGAAGCGCGTCGCGCGTGAGGGTGGATGTGACGTACCTGAGTAGTGGAAAAAGAGCGAGTCATTTGGTCGTGCATCCTTCACCAGCCAGTGCATTGCTCTCAAGATATTAGCCTTGGTAGGCTGGCTCATGGGGTTTTGCTGGTCATCGGTGAGGGTGACCATGTCCTCGCGCTTGTAGCCAAAGTGCTGGTTCAGGTAGTTGCTCATGTTCTTCACGTCGTTGATACATCCGCGGAGCTGGCCACGTTGGCCAAAGTAGTTGATACCGATAAGCAGGGCCTTGCGACGGCCGGTGCAGTTTGAGTATTGGAAGGAGTAACCTGAAGGCGCGCCGTGACCGAAGGATTGGGCTTGCTGGGGTGGAGGTGGTGGTGCGCCTTGACCGCCCTGCTTCTTGTCAGCAATGAGCGACACTTCTCGCTCGCGTAGCAAGGACATACTCCGTATCCGGATGCGCGGTGACCGTACTGGCCGTGCTGTGGGGGTGGGGCGTTGGGCTGTCCGTAGCCATATCCTTGCTGCGGCGGAGGTGTCTGAAGCATGTAAGCACAGTGCATCCACTTTCTCGTCTTTGCAAGTTACCTGCTGGTAGCCCCCGTACTGGCCCGGTGGTGGTGTTCCGTACCCGTAGGGAGGCTGTGGGGAATGAGCGGGAGGAGGGTAACCGTATTGTCCTTGAGGCCTGCTGAGGATGAGCTTGGGCACAAACGGCGAGTGAAGTAGTCACATACGGGCCATACTGCTGCGGCGGATAGCCCTGAGGCGGGGCACCATATTGCTGGGGCGGCGGAGGACCACCGTAGCCTCCACCGTGGTATCCTTGGCCTGGATAGTACGACATTGGAGTTGTGTGTTTGTGTCGGGTATCGAAGGGAGCGTCGAGTTTGTCGCGAAGAACGGGGCTGTCGGAGCGCTAGGTAGATCGGACGCGGGCGGTCAGCGAAGAGCGCAGCGGACGCGGCGGAGAAGATTTGCAGGAAGGAGATAGTTGAGGCAGAGGCAAGCGGTTGCGAGAGGGAGGCGGCGTAATGAAGACCCCGCGGCGGCAGGTGAGGGCAGGTAGGGCTGATGGCGGGCTTACGACGAGGATCCCGGGACAGATCTGCCGGCCGAGCCGATTTCCGTGCGAGCTGCTGCGACCTCTCGTTCGCTTGCCACGCTGCGGTGATGGGTTGCTATCTAGCAGAGTTGGTGCGACGGATCTATAGTAATTAGGAAGAAGGGATAAGCAATGACGCGACGGGGCCCGCAACTTTCACGGCCCTCCCAGCTGTGTCGTCGCCGCTGCGCCCGGCAGGCCAGACCTCCGCCTTCGTGCGCGGCGGAGGCAGCCGCCGTTGGCAAAACGCCCACCACTGGCGAACCCCCCATCCCGCGCCCCCGTGCGTCTGTCTCCGCAAAGGGTGCGCGCCAATAACGCTCCAGAAGCTGCGACCTGCCTGCCACGGGCCTCTGCCATGTGTGAGCTTATGAGCAGAGACCCAGCCGGCCGGGCCCAGCATGCGTTGCTGTGCCCCAGATTCACCGCTCCGCACGCGTGTCGATTGCAAGCGAGCGGCTACTCCGAGACGCTTCACATCTGCGGTTGCCGCTTCCAGCAGAGCGGCATGCAGCAGGGGGTGGGGGGTGCAGGGCAAGCTGAAGCCAGGACCGTGTGTGGCGCGCCGGGCCAATGTGCGCCTGACAACAAGATTTGCATGCAGACGGTAGCTGTGCTGGGAACAGTTTTCGTCACCTGCATCGCCTCTTTGGGGCACGGCAGCTGAGAGTGTGGCTGACGCTTGCTCGCCGCCCGAGGGTCCATGGTCTGTGCTAGCAACGCATGGCTGCTTCACCACCGGTGCCCTTGGCCTCAACCGTCCAAGGCATCGTACCATGTCCTGCGTACCTGCGCTACGTCTTTATCCACCACCACGGGCGCGCTCGCCTTCGGCGTCTTTCGGCGCGTTTCCCGTCGGAGGGCTTGCGCTCGGCAGGGGTAAGCGTCGGAACACCAACGAGAACTGCTCGAGGCCGAACAGCGCGGGGCTCGGTCACATTGGGAGGGGAAGCGTGAGAGCGACTTGGACAGTGGAACGGACCGGGCTGGCGTCGGGCAATGGGACTGTATGTTCGTGTGTCTTAGCCGCCCGGCTGCGGGGCAATTGCACGCCTCCAACCAGATTGACTCAGAGACCCGACATCCGCGGGCGCGCTGGAAGGGAAGTTCGAGGAGGGAAGCATGGTGGATGTTGAAAAAAGGCAGCGCAGCCCATGCCTGCAAGCAGCAATTGTCTCCGAGCTGCTCCGCGAAAGCTCCGCTTTGGCCCGCGATCGGCGAGGGACGCGAGGGTCCCTGCTCGATTTTTTGCGCGGGGCAGCTTGAACACCGCGCCGGAGCTTCAAATTTGCCCACTGCCTCTCTGCCTTCACCACTCCACCACACCTGCACTCTCTGCCACCTCAATTCGCCCCTCTCCGCACCAGACCCGCCTGCCATGTCTTCCTACGCCCTCCCCAAGTCCCACCAGGACGTGAGTGTGCCCTCGCCGGCTTAGCCAGCGCGCTCTCGCTAACTCACAATGAACAGCTCATGGAGAAGTCTCTGATCGAGACGGACCCTGAGATCGCCGAGATCATGGTACGCATCCGCTCCACAGCATATCCAATGCCTCTCTCACACCCTGCAGAAAAAGGAGATCCAGCGCCAGCGCGAGTCCATCCTTCTCATCGCCTCCGAGAATGTCACTTCCCGCGCCGTCTTCGATGCTCTTGGCTCGCCCATGTCCAACAAGTACTCAGAGGGTTACCCGGGCGCCCGCTACTACGGCGGTAACGAGCACATCGATGAGATCGAGCTCACCTGCCAGAAGCGTGCTCTCCAGACCTTTGGTCTTGACCCGGAGAAGTGGGGCGTCAACGTCCAGTGCCTGTCTGGCAGCCCTGCCAACCTGCAGGTCTACCAGGCCATCATGCGGCCGCACGACAGGCTGATGGGTCTCGACCTTCCCCACGGCGGTCACTTGTCCCACGGCTACCAGACTCCCCAGAAGAAGTGAGTCAAGACGCCGCGAACACTGCTCCTCGACGATGCTAATTTGACCACCACCAGGATCTCCGCTGTTTCCACCTACTTCGAGACCTTCCCCTACCGTGTCAACATCGAGACCGGCCTGATCGACTACGACCAGCTCGAGCAGAACGCCCTCATGTACCGCCCCAAGGTCCTCGTCGCTGGCACCTCGGCTTATTGCCGTGAGATCGACTACAAGCGCATGCGTGAGATTGCCGACAAGGTCGGATGCTACCTCATGATGGACATGGCCCACATCTCTGGTCTCATTGCTGCCGGTGTCAACGCCTCTCCTTTCCCCTACTGCGACATTGTTACCACCACCACCCACAAGTCTCTTCGTGGCCCCCGTGGTGCCATGATCTTCTTCCGCAAGGGCGTCCGCAAGACCGATGCCAAGACTGGCAAGGAGACGCTCTACGATCTCGAGGGTCCTATCAACTTCTCCGTCTTCCCAGGTCACCAGGGTGGCCCCCACAACCACACCATCACCGCCTTGGCTGTCGCTCTCAAGCAGGCTCAGTCTGATGAGTTCAAGCAGTACCAGCAGCAGGTCATCAAGAACGCCAAGACCCTTGAGGTTACCTTCAAGGAGCTCGGCTACACTCTTGTCACGCACGGTACCGACAACCACATGGTCCTGCTCGACCTGAAGCCCCTTGCCCTTGACGGTGCTCGTGTTGAGGCCGTTCTCGAGCAGGTCAACATTGCCTGCAACAAGAACACCACCCCCGGCGACAAGTCCGCCCTGACTCCCATGGGTATCCGTATCGGTGCTCCCGCCATGACCTCGCGTGGTCTTGGTGAGCAGGACTTTGCCAAGATTGCCCAGTACATCGACACCTGCATCAAGCTGTGCAAGAAGATCCAGGGTGAGCTTCCCAAGGAAGCCAACAAGCTCAAGGACTTCAAGGCCAAGGTTGCTTCCGGCGAGGTTGATGAGATCAACAGCCTCAAGAAGGAGATTGCTGCCTGGGCTGGCACCTTCCCCCTCCCCGTGTAAATTACTAATTAAGGAGCTGAAGGAGATGTGGGAGATGTTTCTTTCTTGCATTGTCTTGGTTCTTCGACCTTTGCTTAGTTGCATAGAGAGCGATTGGAAGGGAATCGAGGATGGAGATTCAACCAAAAGAAAAAAACCCAAAAGAGCTATGGAGGCTTCAACGACCGTTTCATGGAGTATTTATGAGGGACAAAAGGCTTGGGCTCGGCGTTTGTTGATTTAACATTGATACGACGGGCGAAATGGGTCCCGTGATATGGGCAGAAGCTGCTTAACCAGCTATATCGAAAGAATACCACGAATAACCTGCCAAAGAATATTCCACCCTATCATTGAAATCCGAATCATCTCCGAAAGACCACCATCCTCAGGCTTTTAAAGCAACACCAAGCTTACAGAGCATTGAAACAATCGCATGGGTGCGTCTGCTTGAAACAGCGGACAATGCCTATCCAGATATTGGCTTCACTACAGGCGCGCAGTGTATTACTGGGATGTCTTCCGCTCTGGCTGCCTCGGAAGTCCATAGCGAAAGGGGTCCTAGATCTCACATTGATATGCACAAGATCTCGGTTGACAGAGTTAGATTACCAGTGGCTTGGGTCGAACGGAAGACCACGGTCTTACTATTCTTGGAACCATTACGAATAACACGAATGGTGGGCTACGGACTGCCGCTGATCACAGCGGATCACTCGGAAACGAATAACATGTCCAATGCGCTCGTACTACCGAGGGGTACGGAAACTCTAAAATGCCTTCAGCCTTATACCCGCCCGCACAATATAGGCAGAAAAGACAATGACGTTGCTGTTGGAATGGTGGTGGGGGAGCATCCGTTCATATCCTGTTGTCTCAGCTGAAAGTAAAAAGAAAGCTAAATGCAGGTAACCTTTCTGTACACTTCATAGCCAGTAATCGATATAAATTCCGTGCAGCGCGTTTCTTTGGCAAGCAATCCTTTCGAGGTACGAACCACTCATTCGTTCATTCATTCCATTGCTTGCGCCCGGCAATGCTGAAGCTGGTATCGCTCGTTCTTGCCCTCCTGCATACGGCAGCATGGGTGCAGTCAGCCTATCCTCCCCCGATGCAGTGCCAAGGTGGTTGTACCAACGTGCACGATGGCTCTTTGATTCAGCGTGACGATGGGAAATGGTTCCGCTTCGCTGGTTCCTGGGGCATTTCCATCTTCACTTCCGAGGACTTCCTCGGTCCCTGGGATCCTGTGGGAACTGCATTAGACAACAATACTGACAGATGGGTATAGCTGCTCCCTTTTCTTTTCCATCGTCGCCACCATCCCGGTACAATGCAAATAAAATCCAGGAAATGCGAAAAACATAAACTATCCCTTCTCCGCACCTCCACCCCACCCTCCACTCCCTCGCTAAAACATCCACCCGCGATAGGCGCCCGACGTCCACAAAGTCGGCAATCTCTACTACCTCTACTACTCCATCAGCACCTGGGGCACGCAGAACTCCCACATCGGCGTCGCCACCTCGCCCTCCCTCGAGCCGGGCACGTGGACCGACCTGGGCAGCACGGGCGTCGCATCGCGCGACGGCTCGCGCTACAACGCCATCGACGGCAACCTCTTCCAGGACGGCGACGGCAGCTTCCTGCTCACCTTTGGCTCCTTCTGGGGCAACACCTACCAAGTGCCACTGACGTCTCCCGAGCCCACCCGCGCGAACGGCAATCCGTACAACATCCAGTTCAACTCGACCGGCAGCCAAGCGTCCGAGGGGCCGTATCTGTTCAAGTTCGGGAAATGGTATTATCTGTTTTGGTCGAGCGGGCAGTGCTGCAAGTACGACACGGAGCCCCCGAGGCAGGGCGAGGAGTACAAGATTATGGTGTGCCGGGCGGAGCGCGCGAGCGGGCCGTTTGTAGGTTTTTTTTTCCCCACTTCCCGTGTTGAAACTTTCTTCTGTGGCGTATCCGCGGAAAGAACTTAGAACTTTGGAGCGGCATGGCTGAAATTTCAGTGAAACAGGTCGACATGGACAATACGCCTTGCACACAGAACGGCGGGACGCAGGTGCTCGGCAGCCACGATTTCGTGTACGGGCCGGGCGGGCAGGGGCTTTACCACATTCCGAACTATGGCCCGGTGATTTATTACCATTATGTTGATACCCGGGTCGGGTTCGCGGATGGGCAGAAGCAGATTGGGATTAACAAGGTGGATTTTGGGACGGGGTGGCCGGTGTTGGTGGGCTAATGAGGCGGCTTTGCCGATTTGGTTTGTGTCCCCTGTCCCACCAGTACTACAGACTTCTTTGTTGAGTATTCTGTGATATTCTTGAATTGTAGCTATTTCAGCGACGATTCCTAGCAGTAGGTTGTCGTTTGGACGCATTGAGTTCAGGGATACATCAGAATATCCGGTCTGCCAATGGCGTCGAGATGATTCTTCTCTCGTTCTGACCGCCCAAGCAATCGTGCTTGCAGCCATGCTTGCAAACGTGCCTGCAGCCCCTCCATATCAGTTTCACTTGTACGCTAGGTCGGCAACTTGCCAGCGCAACACAACACAGCTCGCTTCCGCGATCAGTACCGTCACTATGGAGCACGACCAACATACACGACTTAAAGAACACCAGCGCACCCCATCCCCACCTGATAGAACAACCGGAGGAGGGCGCTGCTCAGGAGTATGATGTACGCCGAGAGTGGCCCTTTACCGACATCAAATACGCAGTTCCTCACTGATTCTGCGCCAGATGACCAGTACCCTCCGCCACATCTTTCTCAAGATTCCTAGCTTGCATCAGAACATTGTGCAGCTTGTGCTTGACAGTAAAAGCTCTCTTTCATATTTGAGCATCTTCGACACCAAGATACTGAACGCATCCTTCTCCAGTGCAGCCCCAGGTGTCCATGATCCTCGAACAGCGCGCCTCCGCTACTTCATCTGCCGCCGCCGCCTCTGCCGCTGGCGCCATCGACTCTCCATCGCCCGAACAACACCCTTCCGCGCGCGAGCCGAGCGTGGAGCTCAGCCCTTCTCCCAGCCTCGCCGCTCTCGCAGTCGATCTGGCGCGCCAACAGGAACGAAACGATGCGGCAACAGGCTTACAGGCGTTCCCCTCACCAGCCCAACCCCAGAGACCCCTCCAGTCTTCCCAGAGAGACATCCTCACTCGGCCCGCCGGACTGCAAGCCCCGCGTCCTACTCAGCCAACCGAAACCCCTGCCCCTGATCAGCCAGCCGCATCCCCACTCCCCTTGACGCTGCCGCCCCGCTTCGTCCGCGACGAGAAGTACAACGGCGACCGCAACGTGCCGCCGACTAATGCCAGGGGTAACAACGAGTACTGGGCCCGACTGGTGGAGGGGCTGCCGATGGCGCCGGCGTCGGCGCGGGTCAGGTATTTGTAGGAGCTGAGGGTGGTAGTGGTGGAGAGGTTGCTCGATCTTCTGGTCGCGATGGGGACGTTGGAGGTGGTGCAGTCGTGGGGGGAGGGGAAACCTGCTTGATTGATTAAACGGTTTGTTTATTGATTTGTTGGTTGACATGTTAGTGGGAAGGGGGAACCAAGATACAGGGTGACAAAGTAAAATGGTACTTTAGGTCCGAACGTGCGGAGCAGGGACTTTCGGACTGAGCTGGTTGAGATGCGGTCGAATGAATTATGTGGAGTAAATCTTACTGGGTCGGGGGGACGATCACGTCCGGGTGATTACTTGAACTTTCTGTGGATTTCTGCCTATGAGGGCCTGATGTAGAGCAGTATGTACTAGTACAGATTCACCTGACGAATGTATCTAAAGGCTCGTGAACCTTCCGGTAATTACATCTGAGAATCCTCCTTGTGAAGCTCTGCCATCTCCAGAGGCTGTACGTAAAGCTCCTGAAGTAGCATTGCGACTTGATCGCCCGATGTCGTCTTCCTTGAAGCTCTTCCCTGAGCATCTCAGCCTGAAGACTTGCGCATTGCCCGCCTCTCATCATGGATATCATCGGCCTCCTCGCCACTCTTCGCCTCATTCCCGTCAAGAGGGCGACCATGTCCCTTGACACCCGCAGAACCGAGATAGTCCGAGACAGTCCTCCGATGCGGCATACAAGCCCTTCGATCCTGGGTCTTGGGCTTCTTCTTCCTCCTCTGCTTCTCCATCTCCTGCATGTGCATCTCTCGCACCTTCTCCTCCGTCATCACGAGTCCCAACCTTTCCACCGTCGAACTGATCTTATGATCACATACGCCCACCACCTTCATCCCTGTCTCATGACCCGCACTCTTCTTCTCTCTCCACTCCAAAAAATTTCCCCAAGCCTCTATGCCCACATCGGCCTTCGCCCCAGGGAAGAGCCCTCTTCCCCTCACTTTCGCACAGCTCGCCACCCCACCCCTGCCCTCGACCTCGATCTTCACCCTCTCCGCCGTATCCCCTACCCTCCATTCCAGCATATCCGTCCACGGCATGTGCAACCTGAACTCCGTCGCGCGACTCAACCCGCGTAGATCGTACAGCAGCGCGTTCTCGACCGGCGACGCCAAGCACATCCACTTGCCCGGCATGAGCGACAGCGGGTAGCGCGCACATCGCACATCGACGCAGCACATATTGCCGCGCGTCAAGCCAGCGTGGCGCATGGCGGCGCGGACGTAGGGCGGGATGGCATAGTCGAGGTCGTAGCGGGTGAGGGTGATGCTGCCTTGCACGTGGTCCCCCTCGTCCCCTCCGTCCTCGCCGTACCACACCAGCGCCGGGAAGACCAAGTACACGAACGCGCTCTTCTCGCCCTCCGGCCGCGCCATCGCGGGCGGCCACGTGTGCACCGGCATGCGCAGCCACGCCAGCGGGCCGAACGCGTCCGGGTCCGGCATGTCGCAGCCGTCCGCCGCCGCGCTCGCCGCGTCCTCGTAGTCCTGGTCCAGGCCGAAGCGGACCTGCAGGCAGGCGCGCATCGGCTCGGCGTCCATGGCCGGCTGCGCGTCGTAGTCCTCGAAGGCCTCGTAGGACTCTGCTTCGTGCGCGGCGCCGTCGCGCGGCAGCCAGCCGATGTAGGTGCGCGTGCTTGAGTCTTTCGGGTCGGACAGAGGGGAGTCGAATTCGGCGATGCACGGCGCGATGTAGGGACCCGGCTGGTGATGGGCGGGGTGGAAGAGCGAGGGCTGAAAGGCCGCGCGCGGGTTGAGGTGCCGGTACAGTGGGTGCATGGGCGGGCGGCTGGCAGGCGGCGGGAAGC
The DNA here is from genome assembly GCA_022204955.1 of Macrophomina pseudophaseolina. NCBI lineage: Eukaryota > Fungi > Ascomycota > Dothideomycetes > Botryosphaeriales > Botryosphaeriaceae > Macrophomina > Macrophomina pseudophaseolina. The sequence continues at coordinate 22,805 of JAJJID010000176.1, forward strand.
TGTTCGGCGGCCTTGGGGGCGTCGGGAGCGCGTTCTGGGCTTGCATTGTTGCCGTGTTGATCTGTCTTCGCTCGAGCGTTGAAACGACGAGACCGTACGAGTCCGCTAATATGAGGATGTGTTGTGGAATATCTTGGAGCGCCGCGGCGTTGTGTGGACTTTGGCAGAAGCAAAGCTGTGCTGACCAAACGCTTGGATTTTCAAGGTCGAGGCTGCTTCTGAAAGGACCTTGGCAGCTGCTAGAAAGCAGACTGCAGAAGCAGACGGGCGAGGGGGGCAGGAGGCCCGGAGGCAAGCGCAGACCCAGGTGGTGGTAATGCTATCGAGGATTATTGATGAGGAAAAGTAGAGGATGCCGTGTGCTGACTGGTTTTTGCCTGCCGACCTTTTATCTCGCTATGTGTTGGCGAGTACGCCAAGCAGAGTAACCATTCCCCTCCCGTGAATGATAGCTTCGCCACCAGGTCCTCCGCCTTGCTAGCCAAACTGTTGGACCGAAAAAAGCACGACGCCGCACTGTGATTCAGTGCGAATTGATTGAATTATGTTCCAACACAAACTTTGCCATACAGAATTAGAGCCAAGAGTCGTATATATTCCGAACATAGTCGGCCGTATTGAGATTCACACCATCTAATGGCTGCGGACTGGAATTTTATTTTCCAAACAGCACTTGCGCGAGCTGCGCCGGCGTGTTGTTGCCCAATGATGGCCTCGCGAAAAACAGCCGCATCAATGACGACAGGTCTGGCTTGGTCATAGATTTCGGTACACTTAGGCTGCTCAGGTAGCCATACGAAAGCCAATGCGTGGAAAAGCCGTTGATGTTCTGTGTCCAAGACAAAGCACCGTAACTTCAAGACACTTCAATAATTTGACGTAACGGGCGGCGCACAACACCGAATCAGCCATTGAATGTAAAAATACGGCTCAGAGGGTATTGGAGCATTGGTAAGCCTTATATCAGCTGGGAAAATGTCCGATACAGTCCGCTTAAGGGAACAGCTAAATGTTTCGAGTATTAACACTATGGTATTCCGAGCATTGCTCCAAGACTCCAGTAGGACAATGATGCCTGCTGGAAATATATTGCATTGCGATCAATGCATATGTTATGCTGCAGGTTACACATTGGTACCTTCCCGTAGGATGTCTTGGTAATGCTATCATCCTCAAATGTGTTTCCTCTTCTGGCCTAGCTTTGCCTTAAGCGAGAACACTACAGGGGCCTATCTCTGCATACACGGAGACAAGCGCATGCAGCGTTTCCTGAAGGTTCTCGCTTCTCAGCACTGCTGGTCGCGTTTCTTTTCCACCGCCGAAACTCAAACAGCCGCGTCATCACGAGCACCCCAGAGCGGTTGTCCGTCATGCGTCCGAATTCTGTACAGCAAAATTACCCAACCTAGTATTAAGAAGTATCTTTATCCCACCCAGCAGTCAAGTCTAGTATCTACCTAGTCAAGTGGCTCCGGTTTCGGAGCATAGGGGAACTCCTCATCGTCTTCCACCTCATCGGAGCTCTGGCCGTAGCTTTGCTTCGCGAGCGAAAGACACCGAGAGTAGAGCTTCTTAGCGTTTGCATCCTGCGTCTTTGTCCTTTTCTGGGGGGGCACTCTTCATCTTCATGGCAGTCTTTCGCTTATCTGCGTTGCCTTGAGTAACAGCCGTATCAGTGATCTCGTAAATGCGCTTGTACCACGGATGGTCGCACTGCCTGGTCGCATGTCCACAAATGCAACGCTGGAAAGCATCCAGCTCTTCTTTTGAACCTATGTGATTTATTCAGAAAAGTCACATACGAGTGCTGTGCAGCGAAATACTTACATTGGACAGTGAAAGCCTTGATCCCGGAGAGCGGTTGGCTCTCTGCCGGAAAGGAATCGGGGCCGCGGGTTTCTGGACTTGTGGAGATTGAAGCTGATGTCACGTAGTCGGAAAGAATAATACTTACTTTTGTTCTCACGGCCAGCAAACAAGTTCATGGCCGCGAGACCGTGCGGCCCGTTCTGCTTTCTCTTCGTGTTGGCTAACGTGTTGGCATCGACAGAAAGCTGCGGGACGCGTCCGGCAACACCCGACATGTAACCCTGATCAACATTGGCGTTCTTTCTTAGAGCCAGCTTGGACTTTTTTTTTGGTGGAATCTTGAGTTTGCCATTCGGCGACGCGTGAGGATCGTCTATTGCAGGATCAGTGGCCGGAGATGTGCGCCTGAATGAGTAGATGTACTGACAATCGGCGACGAGCTGCTCCACTCGGTCATAGGAGCCCGGAAACTTGCTACGGATCTTCTTGAGAGTCTGCTCCGGCTGGAAGATGCGGTGGAGTGAGCGACCGATGTCGACGTATGGAGTAAGCCAGAGAAGACTGCGTACCTGCTCGAAGGTTTCCTCAGCCTCGTTCTGCTTCTTCTGAAGCAGCGCACGTCGCTGAGTGCTCATGTCGGCCGTTTCGAGCCGCGGCGCACAAGGTCAGGAGTGGATGAACGGAGGAGGACGCGAGAGCGCGAGTTGTAGCCTTGCCGCGCACGTGCCCTACACAGCGCGCTGAGGCAAGATTCCCACGAGTCCAATTAAGTCACAGGATGCTTTCTGAAAATTTTACCAGCCCTTTTCCGCTTCCATGACTTTCCATTATAAAGAATTTATTCACTGACATGCTCAGCTGTAACGGAGAGAAACCGCGAAATGCTCAACAGGTTCACTTGCCGCAGCATGCCGGTTTTCCAGGCAAAGCCTGATCTCGAAATTTGCAAAATCCGGTCCTCAACACAGTAACTCAAACTTCGTCACCAAGAAGTCGAAGGTTGCGATCATACTTGAATAAGCGTATCGTGAAATAGAATGGCAAACTGCATTTCGATACTGCTGATGAAAGGAAGGACATTCCAGTTCACGCGCAGGCCGATTACCTCGACGAGGATGTAAATCTAATCTAAGCCCAGTGCTCTGAACCGTGATGTAGACCAAAGCCCACTGCCAATGAAACCAAAAGAAGCTGTGAAAAAGACATCAAGCAACAAGCCTCCCCGTCCCTGCGACGACTAAGCCACATTCTGTCCCTTCCTCAACTTCGACAACACTGCCAGTGGCATCTCGTCGTCATCGCTGAGGTCAGGAAATGGCGTGAGTATCTTCCCCAATGGCAGCTTACCACAGTCAAGATCCTTCTTGTTCGGCACACTCTTCCAGCCCTTTCGCCTCCTGTCGCCTTTCACAGCGATGCGATCAGACAGTCGCATCCAATCCTCACTGCTGCTCGCCGAGAGCGTTTCCATATTCTCCATCATCTTGCCGTTTGCCACGCTATGCACAGAGGCGTTGCTGACTATTTTGTAGAGCTGGTGGTTGCACGCATGGTCGGCCTTCAGGATAAGGCACTGCTGGCTGCATACGCCGTCGGGATCGTCTCTGGCGCCTATTCGTGGATATCAACATGTTGTCTTGAGGGTGGATAGCAGTGCCCAACTTCCGCTTGCGGGCCGCTTTTACGGCGGGCGATGTTACGGCGGTGGCAGGGCTCCGCTTGCTCGCTACCGCACTTTCTTTGACGCTGATGCTATTGCGTGGATCTCCTGGACTCAGTGTTAGCACCTCTACTTTCTGTGATGGCGGCTTCTCTGCTTACTCTCCATGACCAGCTTGAACGCCTGGTCGTAGCTGCCGGGAAACTCGTCACGCAGTTGGCAAAGCACTTTGTCAAGCTATGAAGAGTAAGTGAAGTGATATTTGGGCGGTGGGCGCTTCATTGGACTTACACGGGCTAGCATTTTTTCTGTCTGCTCCCTCTCACGCTTGAAAGCGGCAAAAAGCTCTCGCTGTGGAGAAATCATCACGGAAATTGCAGCGCGTAAGTGTGTCGTGGCAGTGCTGGGTGACGAGTTGCAGTGTGTAAGGGCAGTTTTGAAGAGCGGAGGTGAGGTGGACCGGGCCCTTAGCCAGCCCGACCCGCAGAGTTTCACAGAAGCCAGTAGGGCAAGTCTTCTGCCAATGAGTATTCCTCGTTCGTATAGAGCTTCACATAATTCAGGGACCTCTGATTACTAGCTAGTTAAGGGAAGCGGCGCACTTGCGACGAATCCAGCGCAGGTCCTTCTCGAGCTGCTCAAGAAAGTAAGCAAGTTCACACTCTCGAAGGCGGCGGAACCGATGAACTTATGCATTCCAAGCCACGTTCAGCCTTGTATCCGGTGTCTTCGGGCGATGCTTTCGGGTGTTGATGTGGAGTGTTGAAAGAAGGAAGAGATTGAAAGGTATTCGTTTGCACCGCCGCGTTACGTGCTTGTCGCTTTGGGAGCGTGTCAAATGATCGGGCTCATGTCGCTTGAATTCAGCATGGCGAAGGTCTTGAGCTTGGGGCCGGAAGATCAGGAACGAGGGATGATTATTATAGTGCCAAGAAGCTGTGCTGGCTGGCATTTCAGCAAAATCCACGTTCTCGCAGCGTGATCAATACTACGCTTTTACCGCGCTCACTCGAACCGGAGCTCACTTTTCTCCTGCTTCTTCTCCGTCCTACGATTCCTGGCACTTTGCCACAGCTTGAGCATCATCTTGGTTATTTCAGACACGTTCATGTGGATATCAACCACAAGACTGCCAAAATCTCTTGCTCGTGCTAAGACATGAACGGGTGCCGTTGACCACGGCCCCTGATAGTCAATAGGTATTGCCGTGAACGCAAGGATAGTCCAATCACACATTAGCAAGCTCGCTGAATGATTTCCGTTGCGCCAGAACAGCAGTATTACTGAAGCCCTCTGCGTACACCTCAGTGCCCACGGATAGGAATCAATTCTCTATATAAAAGTGTTTCATATCGGGTATATCCATGCCCACCACAAAGCTTCAAGCTGGTTCCACGATCGGAAAACCCACCTCTTTCTCTCGCCTTCTATCACGCCCCCTGCGCCCCGAGAGCCTCCGCCACCCAATCCAGCCGCACTGCACTAACGCCTCTCGCGTAGCTTCGATTCGTAAATACGAATTCCGAAAACAAAATTGCCTCAACCTTTTTGCCGAACAGTACGCTGCTTGGATGGATCGCCACAGTCTGATTGCCAACCAAAGTCTTATAACTACCATCCGGCATTAACCGCGCCGTGTTAGGCGCAAAACCCCTCAACAAGGACAACAGCACGCTATTCGCCAATGCCTCAGTCATGCCCTGCGGTTCGTTTGTGGGACTGGGCGTGAATAAGCCAAGCTGCGCACACAGCGCGCGCAGCTGCTTTCGGATATCCATAACGTTCTGCATGGCGCGATGGCTGATGAAGCGGGCCTCGCACCAAGCCTTACGGTCGACGTGCTCAGTTGCGTAAGCCTGGACTGTGGCAAGGAGGGTGAGGTGGTCGCCCTCGCGGCGGAACAGTTCGCGGCGTGCGAGCTCCGCGAGCTCGCGCTTCTCCTCAGTGATGACGTTGAGGAAGACGTTCTCGACGCTGAGAGCGGCGACGATGTCGATGACCTGCTCAACGCACTGGCGCTCCTCGCTCGCGGCTTCGACGATGCAGCGGCCGAGCGTCGGCGCGAGAGGTAGCTTGGCGATTTGGAGGCCGATTTCGCTGATGTCGCCAGTGTCGTTAAGGGTGCCGAGTTGGAAGAGTAGGAGGAGGGCCTTTTCGAGGGCTTCGCGGGGTGGGGGGTCAAGGAAGGGAAAGTTGAGGACGTCAGTCACGCCGCGTGCTTTCATGGTGAGCAGCGCCGCGCTGAGGTCGCATCGGAGGATTTCGGGCGTCGTGTCCTTTTGTAATGCGAGGTAGTCCTTTTCGGTAAATAGGCGATAGCAGTTACCCTTGTCTTCACGGCCGGCACGACCCTTCCGCTGAATGGCTGCTGATTGCGAGATTGGCTTGACTAGAAGCGAGTCAAGGTTCAACGCGGGACGGAACTGCTTGATCTTGGATTTGCCACTGTCGATGACGTGCCGTACACCGGGGACCGTGACGGAAGTCTCAGCAATGTTGGTACTGAGAATGACTTTTCGCGTCCTTGGAGGAGCCGGCTGAAAGACCCGCTGTTGTAGGCTCTGGGGAAGAGCCGCGAAGAGAGGAAGGGTGAGAATTTTGGGGACATCTGAGGATAATCCAGCCGCATATTCGTTCACTAGCTTCTCCAAAGCCTCGACTGTGTCTTGTCCTGTGAGAAAAACCAGGATGTCTCCTGGTAGAGGCTCCTTGATGTGCACTTGGAAAATGGTTTTCAGCGCGGCCTCGACAAAATCCTGAGTTGGCTCTGGCAGGTAGTTGACTTTGACAGGGTACATGCGTCCTTCGATATAGCATGCAGATATGGCCCGGTGATGTGCATGCTCGGAGTCTTCCTCAGAGTCTTTAACCCTGGTAGGGATGCTTTTTGCAGAAGTCTGAGGAACCAAGTTCTTGTTCTTCTTCTTGTTACCCCCTTCCCTCAAAGTGTTGATGTCCGTTCCATTCACACTATGCGTCTTGTCCTCCAACGCGAGGTCCGGCTTTCCTACTGTCTGGTTGAATCCTTGATCGAAGAATTTCAGTAAGCGTTGGGTATCTGCCGTGGCACTCATCACCACGACTTTCAATCTCCTTCCATCCCTATGCTTCTTCCAGTCTCCGCAAACAATCCGCCTCAAGAAACCAAGGACGAGATCCACATTGACGCTTCTCTCGTGTACCTCATCCACCACGACTGAGCCGTATGCCTTCAACCACGGATCGCGCAGCAGCTCCTGCAACAGCATACCCTCGGTTAAGAATTTTATCCGTGTGCTCGGCGACGTCGAGATGTCGAAACGAACGCTGTATCCGACCTTACTCGCAGGCGAAGAATCTCCAAGCGGTGTGCCCATCTCCTCAGCGACACGGCGGGCGAGCGATATGGCGGCAACACGACGTGGCTGGGTTATGGCGATCATGGAGCCGCCGAGCCAGGATTCATTGAGCAGGAACTGCGGGACCTGTGTCGATTTACCGGAACCCGTCTCACCAACGAGAATCAGGACATCCTTTTCGCCTTGTAAAGACTGCCGAATCTCTTCTTGGTGGGCCCAGATGGGAAGCGACTTGCGCACGCCGAGCAGCTGCTCGCGTCTCTTTGCCAGAAGTCCCAGTGGTCGCTTCTCGGCCTTGTTCGCTCCATCACGCGGCCTGGAATCCGAGCCATAGTGATGGTGCTTTTTGAAACTGTGCGGAGACTGGGCGTGTTGGTGCTTCGAGGTCTTTTTCACGTCATGCGACGGTCTTGGTCTCGGGTCGTTGGGTTGCGGTTTGTCGTCGCGATCGAGTTTCCGCTTCTTGCTCGGGTTGAGAGCGGTATGGTCATGCCTAGGGGATGATTTCGAGGCCTTGGCAGCGTTTCCTTCGTCGTCGAAAACGGTGCGCACGCGTTCGGGCATTTTGGAGGGTGTAAAGATGTCGGAGGTAAGATCGCGGAGGCGAGGCGAGAGGTCGGCCAGAAATTTTGACAGGGATCACGATAAGATTAGATTCGATCAGCCATTCACCTCTTTTCTTGCACCTTCGCCTCTTTGCCTCTCCTCCATCGAACGGACTAAATACCTCCAACAAACAAATAGCTGCTCGCCGCATAGCCCAGTAGCACGTGAGGGTTCAATTATAGGATTTGCCTGCCATATCGGCTACGTGGCATATCCAGTACTGAACCTTCTGAGTCCAGCATTTCTCGTCACTCCCACAGGCCGCCTTACCAAGGCCCTTCTTGTACAGTGTGAGTTCCTGGCCCGATATGCTCTCCTCTTGGCATCGCAAAGCAGTGGGGATTTCGACTCGCTTGTTTCAAAGCTCACGCCTGCGCCCTCAATTCCTACATTGCATCCAGGAGGGAAAAACCATTCCGCTTAACGACCTACTTCCTATCGCCGGGTCTACCACCCAGCCAGATACCGCATCGACTCAATCTATATGGTGCAGCACTACTACATCACACATGCACCGTTTATGGTCTTCGTGGTGTTCTTGGCGGGGAACATGCTTTGACGCTTTAGTTAAACGCTCGCCTCAAACTCGAATATTCTAAGTCTTCTGCCCATTCGAGAATGCTAACCACATGGTATTGTAGCAATGAATACGAGATAGGCTATGGGATGTGATCCAAGAAGACCTTCCGGTCAGTAATCCACGCTAGTTTTGTTACTGAGTCAGTCAAATCAGTCAAGCCAACACGCGTTTGAGGACATGGATTGGAGATATAAAGTCACAATGCTCTCCAGGTGTTTCTACACCAGCCCCGTTGGATAGACACAAAGAAAATTCACCATATTCACTCTTTCAGTCAACTCTGCACTCTAAAATCGCTTAAGATGAAAATCGTTTCCTCAAACGCCTGTGGCATTGCTCTGCTTTCCAATCCTCTCGGCGCATACGCTGCTCCTGCAACTTTGCTCTCTAGCGATGAGAGGGCGCTGATCAAGGGCCACGATAATGGTTATTGTGTCAGGCAAATGCCGCTCATGTATACACTTCGCCTCACAAAATTTCTCTTACGAAGGCCCTTGTATGTAATCAGTCACTGCGCTAATAAGGCGTAAGCATCGGATGGAAGGCGGACAGCAAACAAGCTCGCTTATGCGTAGCATTCTTCGGAGCTGTCCGAACCAATTTGAGCTAGATCGTGGGAGCGCGATACCGGTGTAACCGGATCTTCCCAGGATGCCTCGCGATCGCATGAAACATCTACGAGGATTTCAGTGCCCTATATTCCTTGACTTGGCGGGGGATAAGACTCATTCGACGCGGCAACCCCTCAGCAATCTCCCTTCTTATCCTTTTCGTCAGACCACATTCTTTCCTACCCTGCGACTCACGCTCAGTGAGTAGGTTCAACGTATTTAAGATAGCGGGTCATTCATGGGATGTTCTGAGGCTACATTCCAGAAATGACTTTTCTGTCTCTCCCTTCTAGCAGGCAGCAACATGCCCTCCACAATTATAGCCTTCAACTCGGTCAGACTTAGGCTTTTCATGCCTGCAACAACGTCTTGAGAGCGGCCTTGGTGGCAGCGCCATCCCTCAAAAATTGCCTCATCATATCCGTCATCTTATCATGTGCTGCGTAGTCATTGAACAGATCCGTTCTGAACGCAACCTCATCGTTGATGTAGGATTTTGGCTGCGGAACGTTCTGCTTTACAACTACGTGAGAGGAAACACCACGTTAGCAGAATCCTACGAGGTACTTCCTAGCCACACTTACTTTTCTCTGCGACCAAGGCCGGCTTGATCTCCACATCAGCCTCTTTCAGCTCCTGCAGCAGACCGACGTTGATAGTCATCAAATCCAGGCCCGCCAACTCCTTGCACTCGTCAATGCTCCGCATACTCGCGCCCATGATCTCCGTCTTGATGCCGTTCGCCTTGTAATACTCCCAAATGCCCTTAGTCATAATCACGCCCGGATCCTTCTTGCCCGAGTAATCCACAGCCGGATGGTTCTTGTGCCACCAATCCAGCGTGCGGCCGACGAACGGGCTGATCAGCGTGGCGCCCACCTCCGCCGCCAGCACGGCCTGCGGCAGGCCAAACAGGAGCGTGAGGTTGCAATGGATGCCTTCCTGCTCGAGCACGCGGCACGCCTGGAACCCCTCCCAGGTGCTGGCGATCTTGACGAGCACGCGGTCGGGCGCGACACCGCGCTCGGCGTACAGCGCGATGAGGCGGCGCGCATAGGCGATCGTCGCGGCCGCGTCGAAGCTGTGGATGGGATCGACCTCGGTCGACACGCGGCCCGGCACGTGCTGCAGGATCTTGCAGCCGAATGAGACCAGCAGGTGCTGCAGGGCCAGGTCGACCTGCTCGTCGGCGGAGGTGGAGGCGGAGCGCGCGTACGCGGCCGCGTCGGAGAGGAGGTAGGCGTACTCGGGTTTTTGGCTGGAGGTCAGGATATGCGAGGGGTTGGTAGTGGCGTCTTGGGATTTGTAGAGGGAGAGAACGTTGAAGTCGCCCGTGTCGGCCACGATGGTCGTGTACTGGCGGAGTTGTTCGAGGGTGGAGGTGGACATGGTTGCTTTTCCGGCGAGCTTGGATATGCTTAAGATGTTCTTTGTTGCATTGATTTTTATAGAATTAAGGCACATCTCTTCAATGCTTTCGGTCTTGGGCTTAATATATAGTGGTTACTGCGGTTCTGTATTGCGTGATAGTATCCGGCGCCGGAGACACCGGTAGATGTCGTGGCCGTGGTGTTTCGGCGCCGGTTGGCCGGGGCGGTTGCGTGACGGCTCAGCCCTGGCGCTTGACTCTTCCTGGCCGCCTCGAGTGCGGAGATGAGCGCTGTTACCTTGGCCATCTTCCATTTCTTCCAAAGCATCTTCGCTCGTAAACCGCATCGCGTTACCATGCCCCCAAGACTCAACAGATGGACCGCCCCACGTACCACGATGAGGAATCTACTGAGCCCAGCGCCGGCGCTGAGCTGGCGATGTCTCCAGCCAGGACCTTCAAGGCCTGCCGGCTCTGCCGCAGACTGAAGATGCGTTGTGAAAGAGGTCGCAAGCCACCTTGCAATAGATGTTCTACCTCTGGACTGGATTGCATATTTGACTTGGTGGGCATGTCTAGGAAGCGAAAAGCGGCTGCCGAAGAAGGCTTGAGAGAAGAGATCCAGCAGCTGAAGCGTCACGTTGCTTCACTGGCCCAAGCACAGAAAGGGCCTGCCTCTACAGACATCTCAGCGGAAGATGCTCCTTTCGATGCTCTGTCTCATGGCAAATTACTCAATGAGCCTCCACTCATTGAAGAGAACGGTCTATCTCCGGAGCAGCTGAACGCACCTGTTAATGCTGTGCATGATCTGGCGCCTGGCCACAACCCATCCGAAGCCCCAGGCGACACACCGCGTATCTACACCAACGAGAAGGATAATTTCCAATCGCTGCCATGGACTAGGAGACGGGAATTGACGCCGGAGGCTGTGGATGATGTGGTGACCAAGCAACTCATTGCAGAAGGTGAAGCCCGCAAGCTCTTCAACATGTATGAGATTCCCAGGATGCATCCAATTTGTTTTTCACGGGAGCATGCTGACTCCCCAAAGCTACATGGCCGGTAGTAACCCGTATCTTCCACTATTCGAGCCCACCATCGACAATTTTGACAGTGTGCGAAGCTCCTCAACGCTTCTTTTCACAGCAGTGCTTTTGATTGCAAGCAGAACCGAGAGTGGCCTGGAAACCTTTTCTAAGCGATGTCATGAAGAGGCGTCTCGGCTCTCTGCCGACAGCTTGTTTAGTAGTCCAGCGCGACTTGAGAGTGTTCAGGCACTACTGTTGCTAGCAGCATGGTCAGAGAAGCCTTGGTTTGCTCTCGGTCACGCGGTGAACATGGCCAAAGACCTGGGTTTACATCAGATCTTGTCAACCCCGTCCAACAACGCAATAATTACTAGACAAGCTCGTACATGGCTGATACTGTATCATCTCGAACGCGAGATTGCTTTCGGAACCTCTCGAGAGCCACAACTTGCTCCTCTTGAGGAGAAACAACCTGAATACCTTCTCAATTGCAACCGGTTTCACCACCTAGACCTTCGGTTCCTATCTATAATTAAGCTGGTACAAATAAGAGGTGAGCGTTGCCCCCCTGTCTGAGTCATTTCCTTTTTGCTGACAATAGGTTCAGAAAGTTTGCAGAAGGGAGTTCGCAAAGAAAAGCGCCTTCCTCTCAAAGCAAGCTCGGTAATGAGAGATGCCAGAACTCACTTCGACAAATGGGAATGCTTCTGGGACCTACAACATAAAGGTGGGTATTCTGTCGACGCTCGCCAGCCAAGTATACGAAAATTGATCGATCGCGGCACAGAATACGGATACTGCACGTCATCTTTCCAGAGAACCAGTCTCACTGTGCAAAAAAGCTATGCCACAGTACTGGTCTGTTGCACAATTCTTAGCGAGCTGCAGAAAGAAGGCCATCGAGCCCAGTCAGCTGCGAGTTTCAGTGACATGGCCAAGGAAACCCTACAGGCAGTAACTGACCACCTGCAGCTGATCGTGGACCAGACCGCATTCAAATGGCAGCTCCAGTTTTCCCCGACCTACTCTGCTTTGACAGTCGCATTCTCGGGTAAGCAACTGCACTTTTTTAGACTCAATCATTCTAGATGCTGATGTGGTGCACAGCTTGTTTGGCGCTCACGCTTTCCAAAACTCATTCAGGGATAACGCAACAGCGACGCCTGGTCGACTTGGCGCGGAAGATCTCCGCTCTCCTCAAGGCTTACCCAAACCAAAAGTTCCACTTACTGCTCGAGTCGTTCCTTGTTCGTTTCCAACAATTCTCCGAGGAAGGTCGCTTGCCTAGACCTCTTGATCCAGAGCCTTTACAAACCACAGCTTCGGTTACAGGATCTTATAGTGCTCGTTTTCCCCAGGAACGCCCAGAAGTGACCGCTTCAGTACTGGGCTCACTACAGGAAAGAGAGGACCAGTGCGCGGACCCACTCGACACCGCAGATACACTTCACTACAAGCAGTTGGAGGCTATGTTGGAATTGCCGCCCGAGAGCTGGTTCCTTGATCCATTCTCAGCAGAAGGACTCGGTTTTGAAGATAACTGAACAGCTTAACTCACTCCAGAATATCCATTGCACATCACCAGTAATGGTTATTCCAGAGCTGGATGTTCTTTCTCGAAAGTTCAAACAGCATCGTTACGGTCGCGTTCGAGACAATGCCCAGGCTGCCCACGATGCCGGCCAAGAGGTTAGGAAGCTCGTTTATGTTGTTCGAGGCGTGGCCAGGGCTGCTCACTGTGGTGGCGCCGTCTTTAGTGGCCATTCTAATGGTCAGTGATGCCTTGGCAAAATCTCTCCTTTCGAGCGCGAGCGCCGGGTTTTCGGGTAGCAGGATGCCGCCGCTCTTCGAGTACTAGAGACTCCCAGCGGTGATGGCGCGGAATGACGGGTCGAGGTGGTTCGGCGCAGGTCAAGATGAGTGCCCCAGCGGAGAAGGCGCTGGCGGACTCGCTGAATATCGTCACTTCCACACCCTGGGAGTTTGCAAGCGGTTTTGAAAGGAGCGTAAGGAGGCAAAGTAGTGCCACGCAGGAAGAGCGAGTGGGTAGATGGCTTATTAGAAAGTATGCGCTAATAGTTTAGTTAGTAATAAAAGCAAGAATTAGTTTGGCAATAGAGAAGGGCGGCTTAGGAGGCACCGCTTATTCTCTTGCTATAGAGGAAGCTATATATAGTAAGTCTAACCATTCGTTGTTATGCGGAGGGGGCTTCACAGTAGGGGAGGAGGCGTATACGCCAGTAGGCAAAGAGGAGGGTGATGAGAACGAGGAAGAGGAAGGCCGAGTAGGCCAGTAACGCAATCCAGAACATTACACTCAAAATCAGGCACCGCCAGGTTGCAGCCTGAAATCAACAAGACGGTACGTACGCCGGAATAATCAGTAACAAGGCAACTCTCAAACAATGGTAGAAATTCAGGTTCATTATACTCGCACGCACGCAGTACTCAGTTAATGAGCTTATTGGCTGGTGTCGTGCTCCGTTATAGAGTCACGGCTTGCCTTACGAGACTTATCTGAGCGACGCTACATAAGCAAAAACAGCAAACAAGAGTAACTCCCAAGAAGCCAATGATAACCAATGTAGCAAAGGTGCGCAAGAAATCTCAAAAGCTCATTAAATCACCAAAAGCCAGAACCAAAAAACTAGAACGCCCAAAACCCACCCCTTAAACCAAATTACGCACAATAACGTGATGGCAAAATATCCTAATAGCCGCCCTTGATATACGGCCTAAAAGTAAAGTATATAATAAAAAAAAGGAAAAGAAAAGAAAAGAGCAGCGAACATTTAGGTAATAAGATTTAACTTATATCTATGAGGACCAGAAGTAGATAGAGAGTTTAGTAATTGTATAAGAGAAGTTTTATACTAATTAATATGTAGATGCTTAGGGGATCCATAGAGTCGGCTAGAGGCCAGTTATATAAGTATGGCTATTAAGCGGTCACGTAACCCGCAAGTGACCTATAGGCGGGCTAGCTACTCCTTGCAAGCGGCTCGCATGAGTCTCGTACTATGACTAGGAGCGGGGTCGCAAGGAGCCTTATACTGTATTTTCGTAGATATCCTAATCGTATTGTATGGGCTTTCAATTTATATTTTTCTTTTTTCAGTTTTTTACTTTATACGCGTTTTATCGTACTTAGTAAGTCGGGTGTTGTATTATATAATAATATAAGTAGATTACTTATAATTGACTATGATTGATTGAATTACTCGATAGATTAGATACGGTAGTCACGCGAGCCCTTCGCTATCTCGTTAGCGTACTGGTATAGAGAGCGCGGAGAACACCGCGAAGCGTTCCTAGACGCGTACCCGTCCCCGTTATCTTCGTTCGCCGATATCATAGGGTCGAGATATTTAGATTCGCGGTGTCTTCAGCAAGAAAGTCGTTTGGTTGAACCATTTGCCTGTGGAATAAAATCGCAGAGACGGTGCGCCGCATCATGGTAGTGGCTCGTGACGCGGATTACACCCACTGACCACGTCACAACCCGGCTCCCTTAACTGCAGGTCCACAACCTGTACGCGACCACATCCCGTTCTTCCGTTCTTTTATTCTGCAAGAATCCGTCGAAAGCTGCTCCTGACTGGTGTGGGCAATCATTCCGCTAAACTATACGCACAGGCAGAAAGACGGGCTTCGAATACTCATAAAAATCGATCGAAAGTGCGGCAACATGGCGGCTGTGCAGCAACAACAGGTACTTCAGCAGTCTTCAGGAGACCGAGAAGCATATAAGATTAAGGAATGCGCGTAAAGATAAAGAGCGCATATAGTAGAAGCCGCCATGGCTAGTAGTTAATAATAATGGCGAGGAACTTTTCTCTCTAGAGAACAGCTATACCGGTAGATATCTAGGAAAATACAATGTGCGCCTCCTTCCTATCTCGTAAATGCGCCATTCAGCATCACATGGCTGTCCACCCTATATTATTTTTATCTCCAATGTGCATGTCAATTTCGTTTCTAAGAGTTGCTTGGAGAGGCTAGAGTTAACACTCGCGCGCGGTAGAGTCAATCCTCCTAAGTCGGATTTCGTTATATGTTGGCTTAGACGATATACCGAGAAGCTTGGGCGGTGGGGCAAGACAGTCGCAGCACCCGAGATAAGGCTTTATGTATCCATAATGGGATGCTTTGGCGTGTCCATTGGTATATTCTGGCTGGCCTGATCTGCTCGGGAGAGTGTTCATTGGGCGAGTTGTGTCGTCGCAGCGGTCCCTTTTGCCTGGCGGAACCTCAGCGTTTTCGTTCGTATACCAGTCTGACTTGGCCAAATCACGCTAACACATAATGCAGATCAGAACTTCCCAGTATCTTGTGCATTCTTGTGGGCACTTGACGGGTGCCAGTGCCATGGCTGCGAATGGTCTGGCGCGGTATACCATTGCGGCAGCGTTTCCATTGTTTCGATACAGAGTCAGTAAAACCACTGGGCATTAGGAGAACAGAAGTACTGATGACCAATCCAGGTGTACGATGAACTCGATATTCATTGAGCGACGAGCTTGCTGGGGTTCATATCGGTGGCCATGCTACCCATTCTCTGGATTCTCTTCAAGTGGGGTCTAAGGGTACGAGCAAAGAGTAAGTATGGTACAGTTGATGTCTGAATGAGCAAGAATTTCCGCACACAACTTGCCATAAAGAAGGTATTTAAGCTCGAAGGGGAAGGATCTGTTCCACGAAAAAAAAATCAATTCATTTGTTCCGTGCAGGTGTCCTTCCCACGCTAGCGGTGTATAATAACATCCGTTGTTCCGAAAGACCAAAACTACCCACAGAAAAGAACGCGTATACCACTTAATGTGATTCGCCGAGTGCCATTCCGGGGGCGCGATCTTACGAACCTCGTATTTTTGCTTCGGTAATTCTACATATGTTCCCGGGGAAAGATGATCACCAAGTCTAATTGTGACTAACGAATCATCTCCCGTTACGGAGGAGTTTAAAATGTCCGAGCCGGCTCCGGCGGGGCATTGCGTCCGGCTGCGGCAGCAGGTTGCTACGCTTCCTTATAGTCAAGAACGTCTACACTCAATGGCCTGCGCCAGAAACATTGTTTTTCCAGTCCCATTCGATTGCGTTTTACATCTCATTTCCACTGCCAGTTCCTTAGAAGCCATGGATGTAGCGCAGGGCGGATCCAAGCGTGCATTAACGGGAATTGTGGCCTTAGTCTGTGTTGTTGTCTACGCGGTTGTCGAAAGTTATCATGCCCGAAAATTCGTCAACAGCCTCCGCAAACAGGGCTTGGTAAGTCCTGCTATCCATATCAGAGCTTTTCTGGACCTGACAGAGATCTCCAGCCAGTCTGCGAATGGAGCTGGATCTTCGGTGGCTTGCTCGCACTGAAGAAGCACTCGGACCTCTTTCCGAGTGGCGCCGACATCAAATACGCTTTGACTGAGATGGCCTGGTATTCCAACAGAGGTTGTATATATGTCGATCTCTGGCCGTTAAACCTTCCGGTTCTTGTCATCAGTAGTCCGGTGCTGGCTGCGCAGATGAGAGATCAGAACACGGATGCTAGAAGACCGCCAGGTGTCAACGAAGGTATTGAGATGATTACAGGGGGTCCCAACATGCTCACCCTACCGGATATCCACTGGAAACAGTGGCGCGCAGTTTTCAATCCCGGGTTTAATCCATCTTACATCTTGGAGCAGACACCCAAGATTGTGCATTGCGTCGAAGCCTTTGCAGCGAAGCTACGGAACCATGCAGATGATGAATTTCCGTTCCAATTGGAGGAATTCACGCTCCGCTTTGCGCTGGATGTTATCGGTATCGTGGTGCTGTGAGTGCATTTTCTTCGATGTACTCGAACTCTGCTTACAAAAGGTAGAGGTAAAGATTTCGACTATCAGAATCAGGACTCGGCCATTCACAGGAGCCTCCGCAAAATGATCGAATCTATAGTTATCACTGTTCGATTGAATCCACTCCACATGCTCAACCCTCTGCCAGCCCTGCGTCTGGCGCACAACGACCGCATACTTCGTAGGGAGATCGGAGCGGAGCTTGAAAAATGTTTCTTGGAGCGCAAGGCTGACATGAAGACCCCAAACCGACGAGCCAAATCGATCATTGCTTTAGCCATGGATGCATACATGACGGAAAATAAGCTTCAGGAAGAAACCCTGGACCCAGTCTTCAAGGAACAAGCGTCCACTCAGCTTCGCCTGTTCATGTTCGCAGGTCACGATACCACCGCCAGCACGCTCATCTACATCTACCACATGCTCTCACAAAACCCGAATTGCCTGAGCCGCGTCCGCGCCGAACTTGACACCGCCCTAGGTCTGGACATATCCTCAGCAGCCGCACGCCTTTCCGATCAGCCGGCCCTCGTTAACAAACTACACTACACGACGGCTTGCATCAAAGAGACGCTGCGAATATACCCTCCGGCGGGCTCTACCCGTGTAGGTACCCCCGATGCAATCCTCATCGACGAAGACGGCACGCGCTACCCCACTGACGGCGTGGTCATGTACAACTTGCACTTCGCCATCCACCGTAACCCGCGCTACTTCCCGGATGCCGACACCTTCAACCCCGAGCGCTGGCTCGTCCCTGCTGACCACCCGCTGCACCCTCCCAAGGAAGCGTTCAGACCACTTGAGCACGGCGCACGCAACTGCATCGGACAGACTCTCGCGATGCTGGAACTCAAGATTGCGCTGGCTCTGACGCTTAGAGAATTCGACATTGTGCCTGCTTACGAGGAGTGGGAGAAGCTACATCCGAGCGGAGGGACGATAAAGACGGCATTTGGAGACCGAGCGTATGGAGTGTCGGATACTGCGGGTGGGAGTCATCCTGCTCACAAGTATCCGTGTCGTGTAAAGGCTAGGGCTTGATGAAAAGTTTAAGTGGTTGACATGCGTTTCTTGAAGGTATGCATTTGTCGTTTGACTAGGCCGGGGATGACAGCATTTATATCAATTGCCTCGATCGCCCCTCTTGCCTTAGGCTCCCGAAGATCCTTATTTAGGAGTGATATTACGTGTGAGTTTGAAATGGAAGCAAGGCAGTTCTTTTTTTTTGGGTCCCAATTTCCAGAAATGACTGTCATTGGTCCATCTGCCGCTCCCGCTTTCAGCTGTGTTGCCCTGCGCGAATCCTTCAGGATTCGGGGTGAACGCATATCTTCCCGTGGAATTTCGCTTCGTCGCAATTCTCGGGGCTCATCTGCGACTTCAGGGCACGGGGCTTCCGTCTCGCTCGGATCCGAGAACCGAGAGAGAATGGCTCCAACTAATAGCTCCTCTGGCCCGGTTCTGTCCTGTGCGTTGAACCGGCCTACTTTAGCGCCAATGGTGGCCCCAGGAAAAAGCGTCGGCTTAACGCGTTGCGTCCGAATACTGACGCCAAAGTTCCATGCTGCTGTTGTAGGAGCCATGTCATTGGTTAGAGCTCGTGGCCATGTGGGCGAGACGCTACGCTTTTTCAAGGCCACTTACAAAGAATTTCTCGCATCTTCTAGTCTCATGTCATCCTCTATTATTTTCGCTGCCATGCCTCCTCTACTGCCTCCTGCCACTGCGACTCTCATGGCTTCGCTCGACACGGCCTCCATGGCCACGTCCATGTTATGGAATGCGGAGAAAGAAGATAGTTCGTCGGTCGAGGATGCTCGAGCAGGCGGTGATATACCCGGATGTAGGTCACATGGCAAGATCCCACGTGCCTGACAGCCGTGCGATCACCCTGCGGGTGGCCTCGCTATCTAACCTATCTGATGTAAAGATGCCTTAGGCCCGCCTAAGGGCATCTACAGGGAAAATCCGTAACAGTCCACCACGGTTACGCCTGCCACGCCCTCTACGACAAAGAAGCTGAAGCGACACAAGAACCATGACCTAACGCGTGACGAGCGCCTACAGTGCCTTACACTTCGCTCTATCAACTGGACATATAAGGATATTGCGGAGAAGCTTGCGTGTACGCTCCGCCAGGTACAGCATGCGTGTGAGGCCGGTCATCCAACTCCACGTAAGAAGACTGGCCGGCACCTTAAGCTAACTAAAGAGCAAGGTGATTAGCTTGAGGTATTCGTGTGTAGCCTAAGGTAAAACCGCCTGCTCGACTACTTTACGCTTGCCTACGGTCCCTTCCGCCACTGGGGAGTTAGTGAGAGGCGTATTCGACGCACGCTCGAGGCGCGTGGTTATAAGCGCTAGGTAGCTCGAGCAAAGCCACCACTAAGTACTAAGAATAAGAGAGAGGGGCTCCAGTTCGCTTAGGAGCACCTAGATAGGACTATTAATTAATAGTGCCTAATTCTCTAGGCAGATGAGACGTTGGTAGCTGGCTAGAGACCGAAAGCGATAGGTTACTAGGAGAACGGGAGAAGAGCTTAACGAGACTCTATATTATACAAGGGAATATAAGCTAAACGGCTAGATATTCTAGAGTAGCTTTAATAGACGCTAATAGGGTCCCTATTTATGTTAGAAAGAGAAATGGGGAAAGATTAATAGCGTCTCTTATCGGATGCGTATTATTTCTCTAATCCACTAGTAGATTATTTAGAATCCAGGCATCCCTCTTATATAAGATAGAGCTCCTGGCTATACTACAGCTACTACTTAGGCCGACCTCTAGGCACACGGAATTAGGATAATTAAATAGCCGACTGTCTCGCTTAATCTAAACCCTATTAAGACTATATAGAACTAGATGAGGGACTGGATTAATAGCCGCTACGGTACTAGTTATAAGTGGGCGTATAAGGAGCTAAAGAGAGTAGTATAGGAAGTATAGGATGCGATTCTAGAAGACTAGCTATAGGAGCTTCTTAATACTATAAGACAGCGCTGCTAGTACCTTTGTTGAACAGGAAGGAGGAATAGTTTCTTTGGTCGCAGTGTGCTGAACTTCGAATGAACCTGGATCCTAATGTAGCATAGCTTAGAATAGCGCTCCTTGTCCCTATGGTCTAGTGAGGCCGACGGGGTGTATGAAGAATCATCATCATTATTTTGCATACCTCTACAGAAATGTCTCTCGGCGCTGCAGTCTTCCCACAGTATCAACAGCCTCCGCAAACTATCCCGGCCTCCTCTAGTTTCAAGCTTTATGCTGCGAGTACGAGATCGCTCCAAATTACCTAAGGAGCTTAGTTGCCATTACGAATTTTGCTACTGCAATAGCTATACTACGCTGGCTCAGCAGCTTCCTCAGGTCCGTCGTTTAGTATCTCCGCCCACTCTTGTCCGGCGTACGAAAGGAGAGCCTTAGCCTCTCGAACTTACTATAAGTATATAGCACGTTGCTGACTTGCTGCTATCCACGCCCGCAGTCGTATTTACCCGATTCTATACCTGGCACTTTCCTCTAATGGAGCAAGTGCCTTAGACCAATCTTACCGGTTCCCATTTGTGTAATTAGCGAGCCTAGCGCCCTTGGTATGCCGCGGTCGAACTTTGATAACTTTCTCATCGGTTTATGCGTCACTTTGAAGAGCTACCGGCCTCGTTTACTATCACGCTAGGACCGCGTCTATTCGTCTATTACCACCTGGTCTAGAACAGTCTGTCCACAGCGCCGAGGATAAGGCGCGAATATTAAGAGGGTCACTTCAGGCAATAAACGAGATTTTGGAGGAAACTAAGTGAATAAGGAGTGCTTCTAAAAGCGAAGAATTTCCAGAAGCCGTTGATATTACTTAATACAAGTGCGATATCTTAGAGCTACTCTAATAACTGCCTCACCAGCATGGGAGAGATATAGTTATCCTGAAATAACTATAGTTACTTTTATTTTTTTTGCCTCTCTCTCTGCTTCTCTCTTCCTCGCCCAACCCTCGATATCTAGAACATCTCCTAGCAGATTTTTAGTGTCCTCTGGATCACCCGGCTGTACATTGTTGTACAGCCACTAACAAAAGATTAGCATGTTCTTCTATAATGTTCCTGGTTCCAAACTCAGGTAAGGAAACTTACATCAAACATCTGTTCGAGGTGCCGTGGAACGAGTTTCATTACCAACCACCGTGGCATCCAAACTTTCCCTCAGCCCCATCCGTCCCTCACCTCTTTCTAACCCAGCTATTACCTCTTCGAGCGTCGCAACTTGTCCACATACTGTCAAAATTCTCCCATTAAAGGTCTCCGGCTCGGCCACGGCTTTTGCAACCATGCGCCCAATATCCTCACAGGCAACGTACTTCTGCTTGGTACTTCCCAATACCGCGCGAAAGGCACCCCAGCCAAAAATGCGGCCAATGCCAGGGGGCGGGAGGATCTCCATAAACCCGACAGGGCGGACAATGGTCCAGCAAGGTATGCCAGAAGTGCGAATGTACTCTTCAATCTCATACTTTGTGTAAAAATGATCAACCAGACCTTTTGTCTGATCGGCGCCGGCAACGGACGAGAAGACGAGATGACGGGTACCTGGTTAGTAGTATTAGTAGACGGTCCTGAATGTAGCCAGAGAAGAAGACTGAAGATGAGAAATTTTTCCACACACCGGCGTCCTTGGCAGCATCCACAAACTGCCGTCCCTGCTTGACCTCTCCGGCCGTATTCTCCGGTCCTCGGTAGTCGGTGACGAGATAGGCAGCATCGCAACCCTTCAATGCCCTTACGAGACTCTGCTTGTTCAACAAATCTCCTTTGACAGGCTCAACTCCACGTTTCGAGAGCGTCTGCGCTGTTGGTGATGATGGATTCCGGGTAAGCGCGCGAATTACAAGGTCTTTGGAGCCTGAGGATAGTAAGGCGTCGACAACACTACCGCCTTGCTGGCCTGTTGCACCAACAACGAGAATCGTGCTAGGTGCCATGGTTTGCTGGAAGATGAAAGTTGGGAGGCGATTGAGACTGGTTGCAAATGTACTCTGATCACCAACGTAGAGGTTTTGGGATGAGCAATGCTTTTGAAAACCCAATTGCCCATATTGGGGGGCCAGTCACTTCATCTCCAGGACCTGTAGATTGACGTTCCTGCTGCTTCGTATGCTCTAAGCGTGTTCGGTGATTTGCATTGGTAGCTCGGGTCGGAGGGTTTTAGGCTCCGGAAGTGCGTCGCGTAACACAACTGGTAAGATACAACGGATTGAAATTTCCGAAGCCAATGCGTTCGCGGTTAGTATTGAGCTTCAGACTCCCATGTGGGTTTCGGGGCGTAAGGTTTCTTCCTGCGACGCCTGTTCTGAGTTTTCACTTGGTGTTGCGCCCGGAGAGTGTTTCTTTGGCCTCCGACCAATTCAGGAAATCATGTCTGCGCACTGTCCCTTCAACGCTGCTAGTGGAAAACGAGCAACCGTGGCAGGTTGATGTTTCGGGGGCCATGCCCTCCGCGCAGGGTGAACATGATTACGTGTCTGCGATGAACAATCACACCGCGGACGAGTTCAATCCAACTCCTCCCTCATCCGCGACGGTATCTGAATCAACGCAGCCCACCTCTCCCGCTCGACGATCGCGGCCTTTCCAGAAACCCTCCTCTCATGCCGCGGAGGAATGGGAGCGACAGAAGCGCGAAGAGGACGCCAGCTGCGAGATCATCGACGAGCTTATGGCGCCGGTGGGTCTCGAAAAGGTCAAACAACAGCTCCTCGACATCAAAGACAAGACCGAGGTCTACGAGACGCAGGAAGCGGCGATTAAAAAGGAGCGGCTCAACGCCAGGTTCCTCCAGTCAATCAACGCCTTATAGTCCGAACATGTCGAGGAGACTACTGGGACCAATTTGGCTGCCCTAGGAGTTCAGGGTGCCCAGTGGATGCTGGAGGAAATAATGGAGGACAACGGGAGCGGCGTTCTCTTCGTTGACAAGGCCTACCAGCTCGTCGCACCGCACGTATCTAGTGCGGGACGTCAAGTGCTCGACCTTATCCTTACGGAGATGGAGAACAACCTAGGGAAGCTGGCCATCATCTTCGTCGGCTACGCCGAGGACATTGAAAAGCTGTTTGAGCACAATCCAGGTCTACATAGCCGCTTCCCGTACACGCTACACTTCGAGAACTTTAGCGATGAGGAGCTATGGCAAGTACTATGTGACAACGTCAAGAAAAGGTACAAGAAGATGGACGTCGAGGGCACCGCGGAGGGGTTCTACGTGCGGGTCGCCATCCGCCGACTTGGTCAGGGTCGCCGCAGCAGGGGCTTCGGCAATGCCCGCGCGGTCGAGAACCTGCTGGACCAGATCGCGGGACGTCAAACAGCGCACTTGAAGGCTCAGGAGAGGGCCGGCGGCAACCCGGATTATTACCTGCTGACGAAGGAGGACCTGCTCGGACCGGATCCCACCGGTTTCCAGAGCGCGGCTTGGACGCGCCTGCATGAGCTGATCGGGCTGGACGCGGTCAAGCAGTCCGTCCGCAGCATGATTGCCACGGTCGACCACATCCACCGGCGCGAACTGGCAGAGATCAAGCCCGGGTAGGTGTACCTTAATTAGGTGTTTGTCGGATCACCGGGCACGAGCAAAACCACCGTGGCGAAGCTGAACGGCCAGGTCCTGGCCGACCTGGATCTCCTCAGCAAGGGCGATGGTGAGCAACACTCTTTCGTTGTCCTTGCTAAACGCGGGCTAATTGGCGCACACGACAGTTGTGCTAAAGAACCCTTCTAATTTCATCGGAGACTGCGTTGGGAAATCGGGGGCTAATACACGCGGCATATTCGCCGCTACGGTCGGCAAGGTGCTCATCCAGGCCGGCTACGAGGACAAGATGCAGGCCATGCGACATCGACGCCCGCTCTGTCCGGCCACTTCCCCGAGGAGCTTGTGTTCGCCCTTCTCGCGCGTGAGCTCGCGCGCCTGGCCGTCCTCGCACGCGAGCGCGACGCCGACAAAGCCGTGCCGCCGATGCTGTCCGATCCGCAGGACCAGGGCTACGTTGGGCTGGCGGGCGTCTTCGAGGAGCTGCGCGGCCTCCCCTCGTGGAGCAACGCCCGCGACGTCTGCGCGCTGGCCCAGCGCATCGCCCGCGCCCACCTTCTCGCCGCCACCCGCAGCAGCTGCCCCGGTGCCAATCTGACGCTGCATGTCGTGGAAACCTGTGCCCAGGAAATGCTCCGGACGCAGAGGGAGCGGTGCGAGGGCGGCCGCGCCGGCATGGTCCAGACGTCCCCTCCAGCAGGAACAGCAGCCGATGCGGACGGAAATGGCTGCAGCACCGCCGCCTCCGCCTGTTTTGCAGGTCACGCAGGCCGTGGATGAGGGGACGGCGGACCCGGTGGTGGCAGACGAAGAGAATGAGAACGAGGCAGAGCGCACGGATGAGCGGTCTGAGCGGGATACGCAGGCGCTGCTGCGATAGATTGGGCGTTGCGAGGCTGGGGACGCGTGGAAGAAGGAGGAGAGCGGCTGGCGCTGCGAGAGGGGTGGGCATTATGTGAGTGATAGGGAGTTGGATGCTTATGCCGTGTAAAGGGCGGTTTTCCACCGAGGACATACATTGCCTCACAAGTTCGATTTCAGCGGCAATGTGCGTCTCCGTTTCCGTACAGGACGCCTTCACACCGCATTTTATCTCGTGGAAAGGCGGTAAGTAGCAGCGAAAACGCAACTTAAGTGTCCTTATAGATGTCTTCCACCGGCATTTACACACCCTTGCACTCTGAATTAGGACAGATCCGCACCCTCTGCCTTCTCCCAAGGTTCGACAAAGAGGAAATAAAATGCGAGTTGTTCATCTCAACGGCAGCAACACCATTCGAAACGTTGTCATACGTCTGGGGAGACCAGAACGGCAAGATAGAAATCACCGTACAGGGGGAGAAGAAGCCTGTCACGAATAACCTTGAGGCTGCACTGCGGCATCTCAGACTCGATGACAAGCATCGAGATCTTTGGGTAGATGCGGTATGTATCGACCAAAGAAATGAAACGGAACGCGACGCACAAGTTCGCATGATGGACGATATTTATTCTAATACCAAAAGAGTTGTCACATGGCTGGGCACCGCAAGAACATGAAGAGCCCTTTGCACTCATCAAGGAGCTGGGTGCATCTCCCGATCGTCACTGGGACTCGAGCAAGCATGCAGGCACGGGGCCGGATAACGCAATGGGAATGTTCAAGCTTTTTTTTCTTCCTCAGGGACACCGAATGGTACCAGCGTATCTGGACGCTTCAAGAAGCCGTCCTGGCCAAATCAGTCATATACGTGTGCGGGACGCATGTGTTTGCGCGAGGGGAGATCGAGGGCTTGATGCGAAGTTTTACCAAACATTTCCTGCACGACATGTGTTGCGATATTGATGCCATGACGATCCCGACTATTGGCGCTGGCAATATGTCGGCACATATTACTCCGTATCTGAAACAGATGCGTAGCATGGTCGACGTTGCGGATAAGCACGACAAATTGCCTTTTCTCGACATTGCAACAAAAATCCGGCACCGACAGGCCACCAACCCTCGCGACAAAGTCTTTGGGCTCCTCGGGCTCACTTCCGATCTTAAGAAAGACATAATAAAATACGAATCTACTGTCGCTGGCTTCTACGCGGAAGTGGTCATTCAACTTATCACGAGGACCGGGAATCTGGGTGTGCTGTCGCATGTGCTACCGCGGACGTCTCGCTCCACCGGGCCTCAAGTGGCCAGCCTTCCTTCTTGGGCTCCTGACTGGAGCGACCACCAATGGTTTCAATATTGGCGCTTGGATTCGCTTATGTAGAGACAATCATACGCGACTTTCTTCAATGCCTGCGCGCAGAAGTCTACACCTCGTTCCCGAGATTCCTCTGAAAGTCTTCAAACACTGCTCTTGCATGGTCATCAACAAGGGTCCGTCTCCGAAGTCGGCGAACCCTTTGTTCCACATGACGGGGGATGCAGGACGCTTTAAGATCGATGTGCTCCAACGGTGGCGGGAGATGGCCAAAGGCGACTTAGAGCCGCAGCGAGACTACGCGATTGCGGAGTCTGGGCAACCCGCGTGCACCATCTTGGACGCATTATGGCGGACTCTCTGCGCCAACATCGATCCATTCACTAGCGAGCCAGAGAAAGTCAAGGCGGCCGATATGAGGACGCGGATGCGCCACGACCTGTGATGGTGGGTTTCACTGCGGCAAAGCAAATACCGTGATGTTGCCGGTGCGGAAATGCATCTTCCTGCCGATCAGTACCGTACGTGGGACACCCATGTCGTTTCCATGACGGCGGGCAGAAGATTCTTCTTGTCCAGCGAAGGAATTATCGGGCTTACACCGGAACAGGCGCAAAAGGGAAATCAGAGATGGGTGGTCAATGGCGGGAGAATGCCCCTCATATTGCGGCCACTATCAGGCGCACAAAGCGATCGCTTCAATCTCATTGGCGATTCCTACGTCCACGGTATCATGCACGGAGAATATTGCAGAGAAGGAAGTCAAGAAAGAACCATAGTTCCAGTGTAAATCGAGACTCTTTTAGGTATAGAACGAATGAGGCACTCACATGTCCTCTTCAAAAAAAAATTTGAAAACAAAATAACCTCCTGCGAGGACTAGTGGCAAAAGGGCGTTTAGTAATGACTTATGGAGAGTTCTCTATTAATTAATATACGAGTCCTAGGGGGTTTCTTCGCCATCTCGACCATTTGCCTAGCCTGCGCCGCAGATTCGTAGTACGATGCAGAGCACGAAGGTCCGTTATAGCGTACAAGAGAGGTGCCAGGATGCAGGTTTTTATCTCCTCTATTAGCGGTATTTTGCGCTCAATGACCGGCAACGCCTGGCACAAGGCGTGCCCCTCGTCGCACGATATTTTATACCGCAGAGGTGGGTCGCATGACCGCGCCTGTCTACCCTGAATATTCTCAGACGTAGTGACGGCATTTTAGTATCTAGCTCATGATATAGCATGCATCCGGACTATTTCTACCTGCACGGTAATTATGTAGGTGCTAACCTAGGCTTCTAACCTATTATACTATTGAACCATCAACAGCGTCGGGCTACGCCCTACTTTTATGCAAAAGCCATAACTATTGGAGGCGGAGTACTCTTTGTATCTTACCTTTCTTTATGAAGCTCCTTTGGAATCTTTCGTAGCTACCTACTAAAGATACTGTTTCTTTTAAAGCTTTAGTCAAGTTCCTCTACAGGATACCGCGTTTCAATTCGTTTCCCGCGAGAGCTGCTCAACATCTTCATTGCAATTTTGTACATATAAAAAATACCCCGCAATTCTGCTCATACCAAACCACCATCAGGCCGTTATAACGGTCTTATCTTCGATGGTCTAGTGGTCATGATTTCCGCTTGTCAAGTGAACCCTTGCTCTACAAGCAAGGATTCTGGTACTTAGATAAGCGCGGGAGACCGGGGTTCGATTCCCCGTCGGAGAGTTTACCGTTTTGGTACCATAACGGGATGGAAGCACGTTGTCGTTGTGGGCAAATATTTTTATCCAAGGGCTATGTGGTGGGCGGGTGCTTTTTTCGGGCGGGTCGAGGTCTGTGCGGCTTTTCTGCCGTCGACGGCCGATGAAAAGCCGAGCAGAACATCAGCTCGTGAAAGATTAAACGACCGCCAAAGGAAGCTGTGTATGTTTGGCAAATCACATGGCGGATGACGTGTGCCTAGCCATGAAGTCAACGAGTAGAAATGAGAGGAAGTCTAGCAAGGGGCGTACGGTGTCGTGAAGGAGAACTGTTACCAACTGCTGAATCTTTTGCTCTTGCAAGGTCCGTTACTGTTGGGATAACTAAGCAAGTTATATTAGAAGATTACTGAGGCGTCTTTAGCTCTATTTGGAAAGTTCTAGGCATCGATCGCTCGTTGCCTAGTAAACCTACTAGTCTAGTAAGATACGCTACTGATTTTACTCTTAGGGGTAAAATGGGTATAAAGAGGAACTGTTGAATTTGGTGGTGAAATGAGATTCTTGGTGATGAGCCGTGGCAGGCGGGTGGGGCCCCTTTTATACCTGCTACGGCCAAGCTACGCTACTGAACCTTAAATACACGAAAGTTCCAACAGGAACCTATAAGGCCTTCCTCTACGAGATATGCCAACTCATCTTCATTAGTCGTACCCTAGCTGTCAATTAGCCATTTTCCAACAGTTACATTGCGTTACGGATAATATACTCAAACACGGCAGAGTTAGGACACTGCTGAAACATTGTAGAGTTTTCGCCATAAAACCCCTCCTGAATATGAATAGATTGGATTCTCGCAAATATATAGACAGTGTCCGAAGCGAATTTTTGAGACGGAGTCCCAGAGTGGATACCAGACCTGTTGAGAATCCAAAATACATCGTTTCATCATGTATCGCCTTTTTTTGCCGGAGCGCACAGGTCTTCACGTTATTCTGTCCAGTAGCCAAATTGCAATATTACCGGAGCATACAGCCGAGGCGCCGTATGTGTATCTATACGACTGGGTCATTACTCAACTGAATCGATAGCCTAGGTAAACCGAAGACTTTACTAGATGTCAGATATCAGCTCGCTTCAAGAATGTCTTTTGGGCTGCCGAGTCACCCGGCCAGGCTACGAAAGCGCTGCTCTCATTGAATTGCACCATGGACCCTGTGCACGTCCTCTTGATCCCTCTAATCCGAGTTGGAAAGCCCCTGGGCCGTGTAGAGCTTCATATCACGATTGTTGGGGAACCTGACGCGATGGACAAATCGGAAATCCATCGAATGCAATATCACAATCTAATAGTTCTTCTGCGACTGGTATTGTTGAGCCAAGAACTTAAAGCAGGTCGAGTGTATTAACTGTAGTAATGGAACTTATTATATCATTTTCTTTGTGGAGAGGACAACTACTCTAAGTGCATGATTGTCGGCGCTGATCCCATGTGACTTTTGGATTTCAAAGACTTTTTTCTGCTCGTCATACTGGCGTGGAGAGACCGGGAAGAGAATAAGAGTCAAAGCCTGATGAGAATCTCTGAAAATGCCCGTGAGCGGAACAGAATGGGCCATCAGAGATAACACAGTTTGTTGGATCGGTTCGCATTAAAAGTCGAGGCTTTTAGACATTACCTCAGCAAACTCGTCCGGTCATTCCGCAGCTATGGCTAGAAAAACCAACGCAATAGCTCCGCAAAAAGTGCGGGAGCCGAAGTATGCATCCGGATTTGAGCAAATCTGTCCGCAATGCGTTCAATGATTGGAACTTTTGAGCAGAATTCAACAATTGAAATGCTCTCTTACTATAATTGGTGGGAAACCAAAGATGTCTCGGATCGTTTCTATCGAACGACGGTGGACATATCAGCGTGCACTCGCTCCAGCGTACAAGCTCAGTCACAATTATCTCACAGAATAGAAGCCCGCACGATGACTAAAACGTTTATATGAACGCTCTACCTCTCTACACTGGGGTTAGCTCAAGATCCTACCGGAAATAACCCTGTCTCTTACCAGACATTTGAAAATCGGGAGAAGCCTACATGAAGACCATGCGTACGACTACAACACAAGGTCTGGTGTCAATTTTCCTCTCCAACGCCTCAGTCGAGTCACAAGATCTCCTTGTCCGGTTATGTCATCTTGACTCAGACTAGAGCCGTCAATGGCTGCCGCGCTACCCAACGTCACTTCCCACAAATTTCTCAGCCACCGAACACATCGGACCCTCCCTTGAACAGAGTGTCCGACTTGGCCCGAATCTGTGCAATATAATTTGATTGGAGAATGCAGTCTAACATGTTGCCGCGTAGCCGATACATGCTGTCGCTGTAGGGCTGTGAACGTATGGCCCTGATGGAGGTGGCAAGCCACCAGATGAAATAAGATGCGACTGGAACAATCCCTGCGTTCCGCGAAATATCACATCAGCGGCCACTTATGAACAGTAAATCCCCCCGCATGCGTCATTGAAGATCCCGTTTCGGCAAGAAGCCAGTTCGAGGGCGAAGGATTCCGCCCCCACACTAAACACGGGACGGGAAGACGGCAGTGGAGCACTCTAACCTATTCCAATCAGTTCGCCGCTTTTCAGCTCGTATAGTATGTTTTAGATGGGGCACGATCAGGCCAGACGCAACGCGGATTTCCAAGAATAAACATGATGTCGGGCAGGGTTCTATACACAACCGACGCCGAAGAGGGAAGGAATGAAACTATATAAAGACCTCTCCACCGCACCTCACTTGCGTTCGAGCGCTTCCATCCGTCCTACCGATAACTCAATCCTCAAATTGTTTCTTGCGTTAAGATGTTCAAGCGCGCGCTCGGCCTGCTGGCCATCGGCTCGCAGCTCTTCAGCCACGCCGCATCCGCTCAAGCAGCCGCCGCTCTCGTCCCGGCCTACATCTACCCCGAGCCCGGTGCCTGGCAGCCTCTTTACACCCAGTTCGCCACCTCCCCTTGCACGCCCCTCCCAAAAAAAAAAAATCAGAGCCAAACACTAACGTGCCCAATCCCAGACTGACCAACCATCCGGACGTCTTCTTCAACATCATAATCAACCCCAACTCCGGGCCCGGCGAAGGCACCGACCCCGGCGCCGACTACGTCCGCGAGATCACGCAGCTGCGCACGTACAGCAACGTGCGCCTGGTCGGCTACGTCGCGCTCAACTACACCAACAAGCCCATCGCCACCGTCGAGTCGCAGGTCGCGCAGTACGCGGGCTGGCCGGCCTCCATCCGCCTCGACGGCATCTTCTTCGACGAGGCGCCCTCCGACGCCGACGCCGCCAAGATCGCGTACGTGCAGGACGCCATCACCGCCGTGCGCGCCAGCAGCGGGCTCGGGAGCGATCCGTACGTCGTGACGAATCCGGGCTATCCGCCCGCGCGCGCGTATCTGTACAACGAGGACGACGGGGACTTGGTGCCGGACTTGTCGCTGGTCTATGAGGAGGCATACAGCAGCTGGACGACGAACGCCACGGCGCTGAGGCAGACCATCTGGGATTTGGACGTTGATGATGGCGGGCTGGCGGTCATGCTGCACGATTTCCCGACCGCGACGGCGTGTGCGGACATCACGGCGCTGGTGGACGACTTCAAGGGGAATGTGGGCGTTGGGACGCTGTGGTTCACGAATGATCCCAGCTACGGGGTTTGGCCGGATGCGACGTTGTGGAACGAGTATTTGAATGCATTCGTGAACGGCGGCAGCGCGTGTTGAGCTCGGTATGGCCACTCAATTTAGGGAATACGAATGCAATATGCGGGTTACTCTTTTGAGTAATTCTCTTCTCATGCGTGCCAGACGGACCAATGGGTGAGCTTGCGGCGAAAACGGTCGGGCATATCGCCAGCGGTATCTTGGAGGCTTGCAGGTACGCCGTAAGACTGAAAAGATGATGGGACAGTGCGAGTGATGATGGTGATGACGGCCGAAGGGAGAGGGATAGGAAAAGACAGGCTGGCGTTGGCGTGGAGCGACGGAGCGGTTATGCGGAGGTAATGCTGGCGGGCGTGGAATGAGTGGTTGGCGGTGGCTTCATGAGCTCTTAAGGCTTACAGGTGGGTAAGCTAAGCGGCCTTCTCGGTAGCATTTCAACGAATTCGCACTAGTGGGAGGAGAGCGGCCGGTAGGCACGGTCAGCTATCCGCGTGCCGAATAGCAGCGCGTCTACGGATATGGTGAGTACGCGTCGTCCGCGGGTGACGTGGGTGGCGCTCGAGCAGTCTTTCTGGGCACAGCTGAGGCGCGATGATGACGCGAAAAAGAACTTGAGCGGCAAAGCGAGGATCTGATAGCCTTTGCATGTGATCCTCCATCTGCTGGGAGGGCCATAATCTGGGCTGGTCGAAGCGGACATGCAGCGGGCGAGATCTTTTCCTCAGGCCAGCCTACTGACCATTCTCAGTTTTGAGCCATGACTCACACTCAATCTTCACCATTTTATCTTATGTTTCCAAAGGCACGACCTTGCGATGTTAGCGTTGCGAAGATGCATATTTACCCAGTCAAGTGATGAGTATCTCTCCACTGTCTCAAGCCGCGCAGAATGCTCCAGGCTCTTGGTGAGTCTATAGCTGCTTAACCTTCGCATAATCACTCTGACGCTGCTGTTTTACCTCGGGACCACGTTCGTGTAGCTGACAGCTGTCAGTGACCTGTCGAGCACCCAGTCTCACTTCGATTATCTGAGCAAGCCAATGGCTTCCAACCTGCCGTTTCGGACGGGCACTGCAAGAGGAATAATGGGTCACACCCCCCAGCCTACTCTCATAAGCCCGTCATGGTGGTTTCCTCTACAACAGGACCTCGTACCGATGGTGTTTTCCCTATTCTGGGCAAGCCGATCACACGATTCAGGGCTGATGGGGCGATGAAATGAACAGC
The DNA here is from genome assembly GCA_022204955.1 of Macrophomina pseudophaseolina. NCBI lineage: Eukaryota > Fungi > Ascomycota > Dothideomycetes > Botryosphaeriales > Botryosphaeriaceae > Macrophomina > Macrophomina pseudophaseolina. Next base: position 55,046 of record JAJJID010000176.1, read on the forward strand.
TGAATACGGCATGAAAGAATCCTATATTGGATCGAGTATGGTGGTACATTCCGGTGCTTGAGCCGCAATTCCGTGACATTATTTGGCCTGTGCAGGCTCGTTCACTGGTATCTTCTGTATAAAAGGGAAGAAGGGAAGGTCTCCGGAAAGCAGCAGCATCGTTACTGTCATCTCCAGCATCTGCCACCCTCAGTCGACCCAAAAATCAATATACTCGTCACTCAACAGTAAGGCGCAGCAGTACGTAATGAAATTCTAGACGCAGACTGACAGTGTTCCAGCAATGGCTCGCATCTATCTCGCCTTGCTCGCAGCGATTGCCGCTCTCACGCCGCTCGTCAGCGCCGGCTGCTCCGTCGATGTTATCAACATCAACCAAGCTTCCATGGGGAACGGGTGCATTCCAGAAGGCGGCGAGGGAGGAGTCAGGGTGCCATCAAGGAACCAGCAGTATTTCGTTGAGGCTTCGGATACGTGCGGTGTCAGCTTGAACAACAATCAAGTGCTCCCGGACGGATGGTCGCTCATGTACAAGGGTCGGTGCTAGTGGGGTTATTGCTGGACAGATCGGAAATTGCACTGGGAGCCATCATAAAATACACGTCAGAAGCTCAGCTCTCATTCATAGATATTTCTCAGCGTTGCGGCTCTGCCATCCGAAGCAGTGTCACAGCAGATAGGGGCAGAGTGGGGCCTGCGTACGACGAAATATCATTGACTCGTGGACACGACATCGCACGATGGTGAAATCGATTGAGGCACAGGCCAAGTCCTATCGTGCAGATCAGCTCTTGCCATCGACGAATCGAAGCAGAGCCGCGCGCAATACTGTTCCGCAAACCCTTTCCTTCTGAAAGGCCGAAAGAGGCAAAGTGACGTAGATTGTTCACGCACTCAATCGAATTAAGTTCAAAGAGCTTTCCTTATGCGGGAATTGTGGCTACTGCAGTCTGTGGTTAAGCTTTCAATACTTATTCGGTGATCTACTGAGATTTTCGGCAATTTCCCCCAACTTGTCGCTGTATACTGCTTGAGAAAAGGTCTTTGCATCCCGACGTAGGAGAGAACGGTACGCCTTACGATGCCCGCACCAGTAAATAATCCTTCTCCGCAATGCACACATACTCATCTGATGAGAGATCCGTAGACATGAGATACTACACATTGTGAGCCAAGAACCAGCAAGCATCTGAGCTCCAAGCACGGGCAAAGGCTTGGCTGAATGTGCCTTGCGGTTGGCTGCTAAAATAATCGTTCGTCCATCATTGAATCCATATGACACTACAGCAGGTTGAAGCACAGTGGGGGGAAAAAAAAAAGGCAGTCCAGAGCTGTCAAGCATCGATTCTGCGCATGTTGAAGACCGGAAAAACCGCCATGAAGGGATGTCGTGGCCGAACAAAGCATTGCAGCAGTGTAGCTGCGGCAATCAACGCATCTCGATTTGGCTGAATCAACCAGTGATGGTCATGTAACCCTGTGGCGTGGGCTGGGTTAATGGCACTGGGGACACACAGTGACAGGTATTGGTCGCGACATTCGAATGCGGAGGAGCATTGAACAGCGGAAGGCGAGACCAGTGTCGCAGCGGTCTGGCCATCCGCGTCGATAGACAGACTTGCTCGTTGTGGAGAGTCGGACAGCCGCTGCGCTGGAACTAAGTGCAGTTCAACTCTATTAGCGAGCAGAGACATTTCCGGATATGTTTCCCAAGCGTGTTTTTCCCTCGAAATCGCGCACAAGGCTGGGCTGTCGACGAAGAAACTCGCACGAAGATCTGCCGCAGGAGATGGTGGAGCTGAAAGTGGCACATAGCGCTACCAAAACGCATTGTTGGCGCTGCTGCTTTTGCTGTCCCGAGTGTCGGAGGTGCATTGGTACAACACCATGCGCGTGTTTTCCGGGTATCGACGCGTGGAGACTTGCTGTTATGCAAGCGGCGCGAGCGATCGGTAAGGACGCGCCGCTGGATGCCACATCGAAGACACCGAGGCAGGCTGAATCCAAAGGAACAGCGCTGTGCGGAGCCTTCGCCTGTCGCCTCCAGGCGTAAGCTGAATGTCCGTCATTTGAGATTCATCACTGCGCGGAGCAGCGTACGGCCTACGCTGAGAGGATAAGTTCATCACCAGTAATTTCCGATGTGCGTGTTCGCAGGTTAATGGCTCCGCCGTCTCAGTTAGAAGTGGAACGCATCCTCTAGAAGTGAACCAGCCCTTCATAGCCTAAAAAGGAAGTGCCAAAAAAGAAAATAGCAAAAGGAAAAAAGCAAAAACTCTGCCCGCGCTGAGGTTCGAGCCTACGGGCTCCAACGTCAGCGCAGGCCGAGAAAAACCGCCCACATCCCTGGGGCTTGACAAGGCAAGGCAGTTTTTGCTACATGCGTCCAACTGAGCCATACAGAACTTCAATCTGCTGCACTCTCACACCCAGGAGCCCCCGTGGGATGACTCAGTCAGACGCGATGGAGGAACAACGAAACTCTAGATATATGAAGTAAACATTTGTTTGGCGTGTGTAAGCGGCAAAGGGCGGCCAAGCCGCCGCAAGCACCAGGGCTATCCTTGGATTCGGATCATGGGCTGTTTGCTGCCGTCGTCTCCAGCCGATGCATCGTGGTCGTGGTTGCTATTGTCGTCCCTGTCGCTGTCTCGACGACGCCGTCGTCGTCGCTGGCGGAGCATTCCACGCACCTGCGCTCACGCTCTCACTTTTGACCGCTCGCCGTTTGTCGCTACTCACCCACCATCTCCCTTGCTCTTTCTTTTACAGTCCACAACCCAAGACATCCTCGCGTCGCGCCCGCGTCCACCTCACCTGCTCACGATAACGCCCAACGCCGCCCTCGCCGTCCAACCGGCAGAACACGTCGGCAGCGCTCGACGTACCCAACCCAGCACATGATAGTGCAGAAGAGAAGACAGCATCGCCAGCGCACAACGCATAACAAGAACTGCTATTGTTGAGGATAATGCCCTCAAGGTCGCACGCTGTGTTTCTTTACCTGCCTGGGTTACCGTGTCCAGTGCTGCAGGCATTATCAACTTCCTCGGATAGGCTACCAGGCCAGAAAACCAATACTGGTACATGCAGGGTAGCACTGTATGTACAGGCAAGGCTCCACAACGAAGAAAAGGCCATCATACGGTCCATCAACATCTAGCTCAGGAGGAATCTTTCGTGGAAAAGACCCTGTAGTATCGTCTCGAGCGACGGCTATCCACCAATTGAGGATCCATGCGATGTAATGGGCTGTTTGTACGATCCAACCAGAGGTCCAAATAATCCGTGGAGGTTGAAATAGCACAACGCAGGCGTCGTGCATTTGCGCAAGCGTGAAGGCTCCAGACCTGGTGGAAAGCGAGTATTGAGCTGAGTCTGAAAGCAATTGAGTCCTGGCCCATTCTTATACCTAGGTTGGAGCTTACGAACAGACTTTGCGGCCGGGTCTGTGTGTTTCTGTAGAGATGTTGTGGGAGAAGGGAGCGAGAGAGATTCTCTCGGATCGGAGAAACTAGTGGCGCCAACAATTTCCCTCAGGTCACACTGGCGCCCTACATTCCTTCCCACCACCTTCTCGCCGACATTATGGCCGAAACATGCAACACCGACTCAAGCGCCTCGGCGACACCATGTCATTGATCATTCTGGTTGGGATGGCTGCGGTAATGCCACGAGACGTCCCTGACGGGCTTTCTGCCGCGACCTCAGGCCTAGGAATCAGCCCACTTTCACTTCAACCGGCGTCGCGAATGTCCCGACTCGCGAGCTCGTCAACGGCCTCGACGACGGCCTGACTTGGCGTCTACGTTCCCCGCACTGCCGAGGCACCATTCCTACACGAACGTGGCGACAGCGAATCATGGGGCGTCTTTTGATTTGAGTCCCATTTCCTGATCTGTCACCTCACAATGCGTGGGGACATGGACACCAAGGTCATCTAGAGGGTATCTTTTGGGTGTTATTTTACATTTTAATTTACACAGAGCTACAATCCCCGACCCAGCCATCCTCACGCCGCCGAGATGACCTGCGGCGACCTCATCCTCGTAACCTGATCGTCCGCGCGAACGACACGATTCCCATACGAGTCCTTAACATACTCGGTCCCGTCCTGCTTGTGCTGGCGCTTCCACAGCTCGACCTCCATACCTACATCACGAAACAAGTCAGCGAAGGTCCAAAAGCATCCTCCTCAGCAATGAGCAGCAAAAAAAGAAAAAGAAAAAAAAGACCATACCTCCCCTGATAACGCCCACCCTCATCGTGCTCAGCAAATTGTGAGCCGCATTACTGTGATCGTACACTCCGCCGTTGAACATCGCCGTCGCATCTTTCCCAATCGCGCCCCTGATCAGTGCCCTGCCGCCGGGGTGCTCGGCAACGAAGTCGGAGACGTCGTGGATGACGCCCGCGACGGCGATCCAGGCGCGGCCGTCGGTGCGGGCCTGCGCGACGTAGTCGTCCCAGCTGATGACGGGCAGCTTGTCGAGCGGCACGCCCCAGTCCAGCTGTGCGCGCTTGCGGTCGAGCTGCTTCTGCGACATCTGGAGGCGGCCTTTTTCGATCTCATTGGTACCTGTGCAGGGGGGTGTTGTTGTGTTAACTGGGCGGCGGAGAAAGGAAGGAGAGGGGAGGCCAGAGGGGGAGGACGTACGGAATTGCTTCAGGTCCGAGGCGAGGCCCATCTGCTTCCAGGCCCAGATGAACCACTTGGTCGGGTCGTACTGCCACCATTCTGTGCGCGCGGGAAAAGAGAGAACGTCAGCGTGCCTGGCTCTGCTGTCGAGATGTCTCGGGAAAAGAGGAAAAAAAGGCAAAATGCTGACCAATGGCATTCCGGTAATCGCTCGGGAACTCGTGGTGGAAGTTGTGGTACCCCTCGCCCAGCGTCGCTAGCGCCGTGATCCAGTGATCGCGCGGCGAGTTCCTGTCGTCGAAGGGCTGCTCGCCGATCCAGTGCGCCAGGCTGTTGATGCAGAAGGTGGCCTGCTGCACGAAGAAGATGCGCAGGAAGCCCGCGTACACGATTCCGCCAGCGAGGTCGTCCCACAGCAGCCAGGCGATTAGCCCGGGGAAGGCGAGCCCCATGAATAGCGCGCATTTGACGTAGTGCCGGTGCTGGAAGACAACGATGGGGTCTTCGTTTAGGTCGGAGATGTCGGTGCGGCCGATGCGGCGCGGGTTCTGCTTCATGAGGATCCAGCCCATCTACATGGCGGCGGTCCGTATCGTTAGCATGCTGTCGTTCTCAGTGACCGTGACGCACGCCGTTGCCGCCTCTCGTTACGGGGATGCTCTGCTGCTGGGGTTGAGGTGGTGGGAGATGGGGAGAGCAGAGCATCCCCGTCTCGGGTGACGTGAGCCTAAGCACGCCCACTGCCCGCCGGCAAAACCGGCACCATTGACGCTGCTAGTACGGTCCCGGCACCGGGTAAGCACTGCCCGCCGCGCCATCTGCATGTGCTGACGGACCGGCGCGCGGCCAGCGGAGAGCGGATAAGCTCAGCCAGAGGTTTGCCGGCGGCACAGCCCTACCCGAGCGCGCGTGCGCGGGGGGGAAGGCGCGGAGACGACATGCCATTCCCAGGCCAGCAACAACACGCCAGGCAACACTCCAAGCACCGAGGTAGAAAACAACTTACGTGACTGTACCACAAGCCCTTCCTGACTGAGTACGGATCCTTATCGGTGTCCGTGTACCTGTGGTGCGCGCGGTGGTCGCGGCTCCACCAGCGGATGGACCCTTCGATCGCGCCGGCGCCGAAGGCGGCCAGAAAGACGCGCAGCGGGAGCGTTGCGGTGTAGGACGTGTGCGACCATAGGCGGTGGTACCCCGCTGTGATGGCTGGGTTCGTGGTGCGAGTCGTTAGCGAACTCCGCATCGGAGCATGGTGACGATTATTCTCGAAAGTGTGCGCTCCAGGGAGGCGGTTGAACGGATGAACGAGCGGCTCCGCGGTTGCGGTAGCGCAGGATAGAAGGAGCGGAAGCGCCGCCTCCGTTGCGGAGCCGATAGCTGCGGCGTTGGAGGTTGTAGCGGAGCCGCCTGAGGGGCGCTCGGTGTTTCTTTTCGGTTTTCTGGGGAAGCGGGGGAGATGTGGATATCGTACGTACACAGGCCAGTGAAGAAGTCTTGTATGGATTGTGTCAGCAGGGTAATCTGTGACGTTGCGGCCAACAGACGGAATGATGGGGGGATTTGGACATACAATACACAAAAGCGAAGACGCCCGTCTTCCATTGAAGCGGCACGTAGAAGGCGGCGATACAGCCGGACAGCGGGATGCCAATGACTAGGAAGACATTGAGCCAGTTGACATGGCGCGGCCAATTCCAGGCCGTCATGCGCGTCTCGGTGATGTGGGGTTGCGGCGCCATCCTTGGTGGTGGTCGTTTTCGTTACCCGAAAGGGTAATGAAACGGTGATGGCTGAGTAATCGCGTACGCCAGAAGGTTTCCGGCCTGCTGCACCGTCACGGAGAGGACGAAGGAAACTTCGACAAGGACCGCGTTGCCGCTGCCAGTCGTAATAGAGTTCTAAGCCGCTGCGGCGACTGTGGGAGACCTTTAACATATATTGCTGCCTGTCGCCATCTTTTCCCCCTCGGCCACTTCTCGTGGCCTGAAGGCACATCCGATTGTCTCGCGACCCGCCCAACAAAAAGCAACAGTGGACGGTTGAACGGCCGGATGGGTTGAAGAGCTCTGTGGAGTTTGGCCGGCGGTGCTGGCGAGCACTAGGGTCGGATGGTGCGTGGTCAGGCCACTTGCCCCCAACCAGTTTGCGGGGTCACACCACGAGGACGCCACACGGATTTCTTGAAACGGCGGACGCTGATGATGGCGGAAAATGTCACCAGCTTCTAGGTATAAAAAGCTGGCCACCCCTCCCAAAGATTCTGCCGGGAGACCCGGCTGTCGTTTTCCGGCGAGCTGGCGAAGAGGGTGTTTTGCGGAACGTGAGGATAACGACAGGCTGATGATACCCAGTAAGACTTGACTGAAGGAATCTAGAACGTCGGCTAAATCCCAGCGAATCCCATTACACAGTTCCAATAGCGATAAAGGTTCTGTGAAGTCGCTCTTTATGTGGCTGATGCGCTATCGGTTAGGGGAATCGACCATCGAAGACAGCGCAAGCAACACGTGACCCATGTTCATAGTGTTGCAAGAAGCAAATTGCAAAGAAGCAGCAGGTGACGAAGATGCTGATCCGGGGAGAAAGACACCGGGTGTCTGAGAATGTGCTCGTTGCGCAGGGATACAGCATTTTCACGTGCGCGAGGATTCGCGGTATAATATGTTGGAAAGCAGTTGAAACAACGAAGCGTGAATTACTCGTGAACTTCCGAAAACAGAAGAAAAAATGTAAATAATTAATCCTATTCTTGCGGGATGAAATTACCGAAACTGCCAGTGAAACTGCCAGTATTTGCACGTGACGGGCAGAGGTTGGAATGGATGTCTTGCAGTACTCGCCTTTTTTTTTTTTTCCTATTGGAGGAATCGAGCAATGAGACATGTCCAAAAGCAGCTTACCATGGTGATCACAGTCTCGATAAAGCCTCCCCCTGCAAGGCATTCATCTACCGGGTCACCAGCAGGACGGGCCGCAGCACCCCGCTGGTCAAGGGAGGCTCTTGGCCAGATTTCTGGAAACGTACCCAAGCCGGTGGGACAACGAACCGGAGACAGCGACGTTGCACGACTACAGAGACGGCAAACAACGCGGACAGGTCAGCAGGTCAGGCAACAGCCGAAGCATACGGACGATGTCGAAACGCCACTCGATGTTTGGTGTTGACGGCTGGCGAGTGGCGGGCGCATCGGAATCCGGCAATCACTCCTTCCCCTCAATTCCCACAAATCCGCGACGCACCTCACAATTCGACCCTCACCATGCGTTGCCGCAGCCGAGATCTGCGTCTTCCCACGCCTCCCATGCCCAGACTCCCCTTAAGGCGCAGGCCAGCAGCCCGCCCACCTCAGACTCGGGCGTGCCGTTCTTCTTTCCTTCGTTGCCGACGGTGGCCACCGAGGAGCAGCTTCGATCCTGACTGCGCGACTCGTCGTCCATGGGAGGAAGCAAGTCGGATGGCAATCGCGGCCGCAACGCCCGGGGGTGAAGCACAGCCGACGGCGGCATCGCTGAGCCGGCTCGGCCACGAAGCTTCACTCGCAAACCGGCAGCGGCGAGAAGCAATGCGCAGCGGAGAAGAGGACACGATTGGCGGCGGCTCTTAAGGAGAGACTTGGCGCCAAGATCAGTGGTTGCGGCCGTCCGCGCGGCAGCACCACCCGCTGCAGCAGATCGAAGAGCCGCAGCGAGCAATCAGCGCCCATGCCCGTCCTGCTGCGAAACGGGTGCCGCCATGCGTAAGCCCTGAGCCAGGCCACTGCCGCCGACTGGCGCACCAGAGCGGTGCAGCCCGGCCAATTCCAAACTCGCTACTCAATGCGTCTGCCGCGGCCTGTTTGCCTCCCGAATCCGGCCGGGTGAGAGCAAGGTGGACCATAGCTGCTGGGAGACGGGCGTCTCTCACGCGGAAGGCAGCGGGATGTTGGCATCGTAAAGTTCCAGGGCAAGGTTTGGTGGCTTTGGATCTGCCTATCAAACACAACTCGGCGCTCTCGAAGACTTTGTGGAAGGAAAATGGCGTTTTCCAAGAGACAGGGGTGCTGGTTAGGGCGGCTGACGACGCCATGGACGGAAAGTAGCCTTATTTCGATAGGCGCCCCCCTCCGCGCTGCGTGTGCGCCGACGTTCCCCCCTCCACATGCCTGTCGCCAGCAAACCCGCCGGCGCCCCGCAACCCTCTCTCTGCGCTCGCTGACTGCTGAGCTCTGCTTAATAAAACTTCTCTCTTTCCTCGTCTCCTTTGTTTTGCACGGTCGTCTTCCTCTCCTAGCATTTTGTAATCCCTTTCGACCAGCCCTGTGTCTCTCCCCTATCTTATTCCCGACGATTCGAGATCGCCGTGTGTCCTCTCCATCCTCAGCCTGCATTGCACACGCATATGTCTACGTAACCGCCTCGCAACACCGGCTTTCCTACGAATACATGATTGGCGACTGCTGACCCAGCCATTCTGGAGTTTTCCACTTCTTCACGTTCCCTAATCCCTCCATTTATCTCCCCACTCAATTCTTGCTCCCATGTCTTTTTTATCATCCATCCGCTCGACACTATCGTCGTTACTATTCCTAGCCGCAATCACGAATGCGGATTTATTGCCTTTTATCGCCGATCAAGCCTACGATAATGGAGACTTCGGCGCGTACCCCTACCAGGAATACAAATCATCTCCATTGAAAGGACCTCGGGTCAATATTCTGGCCACCAGCGATCGCTGCTATGGGCCCGATGAGCTCATATTCCTCAATCCGCGCGGTCGCAGCGTAGTGCCAGGGCCAAATCCAATGATTCTGGATCAAGCGGGCAATTTGATCTGGTCTCTAGACGGCAAGCCGTACGGCGAGACGTACAACCTGAACGTCCAAGAATGGAACGGTCAGCAATACCTTACTTTCTGGGGCGGAGATGACACGGTTGGCGGCCATGGCCAAGGATACTATTATATGGTAGGTTGAACATCCAATCATTCTTTTTGCGGGGCCTGCACAGGCAAACGACTTGGTGTATCGCGGTGCAGCGGGCGTACCCGTCGTGTCGCAGATCCAAAAGCACGCAATCCGGTCCTAACCATCACCTCATTCATCCCATCACACCAACTCTCAGGCCCCATCCCTCCTCTTCTTTCCCATTCAAGTTACTCGCATCTCACGATCGTCCCCGCCGTGGCCAGTTCGACTCGACATACACGCAAGTGCGGCAGATCTCCTCTGTCGGCCCCATCCAAGGCGATCTTCACGAATTCCGCTTCACCCGCAACGGCACTGCGCTCCTCTCCGTCTACGAAATCACCCCGGCCGACCTATCTCCGATCGGCGGGCCCAGCAACGGCTGGGTGTGGGACGGCGCGTTCCAAGAAATCGACCTCGCGACGGGCAACCTGCTCTTCACCTGGAAATCGACCGACTACTACGCCATCAACGACACGTACCACAAGTACGGCGGCGGGGGCGACACGCCGTCGAACCCCTTCGACTACTTCCACATCAACAGCGTCGACAAGGACGAGCTGGGCAACTACCTCATCTCGGCGCGCTACACGCACTCGCTGACCTACATCGACGGGCGCACCGGCGCCGTCCTCTGGGTGCTCGGCGGCAAGCGCAACGCCTTCGCCGACCTCTCCGACGGCCGCGCCACCGACTTCGCCTGGCAGCACGACGCCCGCTGGCACGCCAACAACACGCAGATCACCCTCTTCGACAACGGCGCCGAGGCCGGCCTCTACACGGCCGAGCGCTCCCGCGGCCTGCGCCTCGCCGTCGACCAGGCCAACATGACGGTCTCGCTCCTGCGCGAGTACGTCAACCCGCACCACCCCATCATCTCCTCGTCGCAGGGCTCCCTGCAGGTGCTCCCCAACGGCAACGTCCTCCTCGGCTACGGCTACAACGGCGCCTACACCGAGTTCTCCGAGAACGGCGCGGTGCTGTGCGACACGCACTTCGGCCCCGAGGCCCGCTTCGAGAGGGGCGAGGTCCAGAGCTATCGTGTGCAGAAGGCGAAGTGGGTGGGGCGGCCCGCCGCGAAGCCCGACATCAAGGTCGAGGGGTCGAGCGTGTACGCGAGCTGGAACGGCGCGACCGAGGTGCATCGGTGGGTCTTGCAGGACGCGGACTACGCGCAGCTGGACGGCGCCGAGTCGGGCGAGGAGGGGTTCGCAGGCGAGATCGGCGAGGCGTGGTGGCCGGTGCAGACGGTCAAGAAGGCCGGGTTCGAGACGGAATTGCGGTTTGGTGTCAGCACGAGGAGGTACGTGCGGGTTGTGGCGTTGGATCGGGAGGGGCGGATTCTGGGCGCGAGCGAGCCGGGCGGGACCCGGGTCGATGAGGAGGTTAGGAATTCGGTGAGTTTTGTTTTTTTCGCCCCTTTGATGTTAGATCTCCGTGGATTTCTGCGGAGGAGAGGTTGCTGATCGCGTTGCTTCTCAGACTGTCATCCTTGGACACCGCGTCAAGGACAGCGATGCCACGATTCTGATCTTCCTCGTCTGTGCGGCGATGGTGTTCACGGGCGTCACGGCCATCATGGCATGGCGGTCCCGGCTGGACAAGATCGCGTACCAGAAAATCCTGGACGAGGAGAAGGAGGATGTGGTTGAGGTGGGAGAAGAAGAAGAGAGGTTACTTAGCAGGACGGAATGGCGTGTGGGATCATAGGCCCGTCGGCTTTTTGATCTTTCGTTCGCCGTTTCAACGCATCTTCTGGGGATTTTGGTATTTTTGCTTTTTTGTTTTTTGGCAGCTGTATGTGCACCGGAGTGTAGACGTGCGCAAGATACCCAAGATATTTATAGAAAGGAGTTTTTTTTTTTTCTGGTTCGAGTGCGCGTCCAAGATCGTGCTGAGAACGGATGTGTATGAACAACACTCGATTGCTCTAGGTATGCACTGGTAAGCTCCCACCGCTTCCTTCACGCTGGAAACTGAGGCTGACTTCTCAACCCAGCTACATACGGAAACCACACCGCCGCCATCTAGCCTATGAATGGGGAAGGTTGGAATACCAATTTGCTTCCGTCGGCGCAGTTGGTTTGTACTGGGCATGCCATGCGAGGTTTGATCTCAGCCACACAGTCGAGCATCCCAGTCCGCTAACTGGAGCAAGAGACAAACTCGCTGGGCGCCGCTTGCCAGCCAATCTTTTTGTGCATTTCTAGGAAGAGGGGGCGGGGTCATGGCCATTTGCGGTGGCTGGTGTGTGATCGGGCGAAGGGACGACGCATGGGTGTGGCGGTGAAGTCAAAGGCTGTGCTATCCAAGATACTCTTCATCTGGCCGTCACAGGACACTGCACACAGAATTGAATAAGCAGCAGTGATGCTGGTACGCCTACTTCGAACCGAGGAAATGAAGCTGCCTTACCGGATGACGAGGAGATGACGGTCGAGCTTGAAATACCATTCCGGATCTGCCTGTGAGCAGGGGATCATCGCTGTGTCCACGAATTCCAAAGCGATATTTTCGCGGGAATCATGAGCCCGGCTAGTCGCTGCTTCGCTGTTGCCTCACGCGCAGCGCCCGCGTCCTCCCAGAACAACGGTGACATCACCTACGTCGCGACACTTCTCTACTCGGCAACGCCTCTGCGGGCACCCACCAGCTTCGTTCATCACAAAATCTCTTCCAGCACACATCATGGCGCACAGCGCGGACGGAGGCACCGCCGACTACTCCACATTCTCCTTCCCCTGCATCGCCAGCTGGCTGGACCGCGCCCACAACCAGACCACCTGCCTGGGCCAGCTCACCGGCAGCCCCTCCGACCTCTACCTCACCGCGCACTTCAGCCCGACCAAGTGCAACTACAAAGACACCAACGCCTACCTCCGCCTCGTCCTCTCACCCGCCACCACCGACGCAGCCGGCTCCCCCGCCCTCCCCCCCTGCAGCACCGTCGCCCTCACCGTCACCCGCGAGCACCTGGGAACGAACGCCCTCGACATGGGCATCGCAAGGAAAAAGGACGCCCCGCAGTACGTCGCGCAGGAAATCCGCGGCCGAGGCCAGTTCCGCGTCAGCCTCGCGCTGCGCGCCGCGCCGGCCGTCCTGATGCCCAAGCACCCGCGCGCGCTGCACTCGCAGGGCGAGTATGCGTACGTCATGGCGCTGCGGGCGCTGTCTGAAATGCGGCTGTTCGACCTGTGGCTCCCGCACGCGGACCGCGTCGTGTGGAAGACGCGGCGGTTCCGGCACGGGGTCGAGCGCGGTGCCGGGTCGCTGGCGCCGGTGCCGGAGACGCACTACGTGCTGGGCGCTGGCGGGCATGGCGACGCTTGGTCGCGGTTTCGTGTGGGGGGTGGGCTGCGGCAGGATGGCGTGGCACTGGTGGCGGACAATGGGCGGGCCGCCACGGCGGAGGAGGATGGGATGGTCGAGGCTGCGGAGACAAATGGCAGTAAGGATCTGGCCGCGCGCGTCCTGCAGGAGCCGATGGAGGCCGAGAAAGGCTTTGGCCGTCAATCTGTTGGCGCACTTTTGTGTAGGGAGGAATAGGTTCGAGGAGGTGATCTTCGGACTACTATTGTGGTGATGAGAGGCTTACGAGCGTGCTGCAGGCCGGTGAGAGCGACCAATCTGAGGAGATGGAGGGATTCATCCTTAAGCCTTGATATGCGCCTGGGGCAATGGGGTTGGGGAAGCAGCTCGAGCACAAGTATCCGCGCAAATGGATTTTTCAGCCCGAGAGATAAAATATATATTTCTCGGACAGTTCTTAATTTAATGCAGCTGAGGGAGGAGCCAGAGAGCCTCTGAAATCATGTGAGCATGTCATATAGGCTCATCACCAGGGACAGACAAGAAGCAGGTAGCGCTACAGCCCGCGATCCGAATCGCCGAGAGGAAAAAGAGCAAAGTGCGCTGGATTGCACTGTCAAGCGCTGGTTTCTGCCGATTTTGCTTATGTCACTGATGGCTCTTCAGGTGTTGGGGAAGGGCGACGGCGACGTCGTTGCAATAAGCGTTGAAGCGGTAGGCGTACACAGGCCCTCGTTCAGAGACTGGGTGGCGTTGATGGACGTGAGGGCAAGTATGCGTAGAAGAGCGAGGATTGGCCGCTGTCCGCGCTTTGGGGTGTGCGCTAACCGAGCGAGGCAAGAATCATCTTGGCGTGTTAACGTCGGTTTTTGGCGTGCGTTGGATGCCAGCATGGCATTGCAGATTTATCTGCCGCATTCATTACATCTTAAACATGTGCATTCACTGGATTTTGGTTTTTCGCCCAGAGGCGCGCCTTCACCCCAGCGCGCCCGCCTTCGAAGCCCCCCACAAGATAACATCCGACGGTGTAACAGTCGCCCCATGCAAGCCGTCGGGATACTTGATTAAATTTACGTCGGTTGAATGCACTAGCTCCGTGTGTCATCTTTCTGGATGTGTTTCGGTACAGGAGGTGAGAGATCAGCAGCAGCTTAGGTCTTCTAAATATATCTTCCAATTCCTTCCGGTGGTCTTCTTCAGCTTTCGAGCCATGCAAAATAGATGGCCCTATTGGATAATGTGTAGCCTTATTCTCCTATTTATGGTATAGGCGAGCACAAGACCACCATGTCCCGAGGTGTGGACTTTGCTCACCAAAATTCGGGGGACGCGGAGGAAGAGCATGATGATGCTCGATATGAGGCTGCTGGAGTGGATCTGGATGGTCACAGCGTTAAGAAGCTTATGGCTTCCGGCTCTGGTGACCATACCACTTCCCTATCTCAGCCCCGCTCCTTCTCAACAACGTGAACAAAACTCCTCCTGCCCACATCGAACTTTCTACAGCTCACACGATAGACCTTCGTTCCACTTTCGCATAGTATCATCACCCAGCCCGGTGTGGCTCTATTCAACGCACTCGAGAGACAAAAACGGAAGGAGTCTCGAAGCAACCTGCAATACCAACCCTCAACGCATGAGCAATACACTATGAACTGCGCTGTAACAGCACTCCAGAAGCACACCACCGAGGCCAGCCAGTCGGCTCGACCCCAGGAAGAGCAACAGCCGCACAATGACAGCAATCTCAGGGTCAACTCCGAAAGTGCTGGACCAAGCAATGGCCAGACCGAAGCTGCACGCCACCAGGATTCAGGTACTGAGTCTCCGGAGCCAGCCCCGCGCCACGGCTTTGACTTATCCGGATACCCTCCACTCAACAAGCCCAAGAGACGTAGACCTGTGTCTGTCGACTTCTTTGGTATTCCTCCCGATGCGCCGGTGGAGGACGCATCTAGAAAGTACTCTGAGATAGAGGTACGACCCGGCATGACTGCATACGCACGTCACACACTGACGACTGCCAGAAATCTCACTCCGTACAGGCCAGCTATAGTGGTGTGAGTGGAAGCACTGGTCAGTCTCCGTAGGCTTGCGGGCAAATTACAACGCACAAAACTGGCCTGTGTTTCTAGGCCGCAACTTCCTGCAAGCCTTCACATAAGCCAGTGACAGGTAAACAAGGAACAAGTGTAAGACAACCGATTGAAGTTTTTACGACTTTTGCATTTTATAAGGTGGTGGTACTATGCTAAGAGACCTTATCTAGACAGGCGTACCGGAAGTCCCTTGCTGATTGTTCTGTTGTGACTACTCGGACATATACTTCTTTTCCAGGACAGTGACCTCGAAAAGTCCGAACCCGAACCAACCATTCTGCTTGGTAGCCATGCCCTTCAGATATTCGTGTAATGGGCATCTGGCTTTCGCAGCTCTCAAACGCGCCATAGCGCGTTCAGCACGCGCTTCCTCAGCTTCGTGCTCCCGCACCGCTCTCCCCATAACCGTAGCCTCGCATTCCGCCCTGACCGCCACATGCCTCATCCTGTATCCCATAGCACCCTTCCTCTCGCTACTCAATAGTACCACAACAACGGGGGCCAGGACTCCATAGTCCACCCAGCGATCGGCTCCCTCGGCATAAAACACGTTCAGCATCTCCTTCACGTACTCCATTCTCAACATGCCCCTCGCCTCGCGCGCCGCCTCGGCCACGCGCCTCCTGTCCCTCTGCGCCTTCCGTCTCGCCTCCTCCACCTCCTCGATCCAACCCTGCAGCCGCTCGTCCTCTGCCACCAGCTCCTCGAAGGGCGTGTCCCTCCGCGGACTCCGCCACATCTCCGCCCGCTCGTAATCCAGCACGAAGCACTGGACCAGCACGTTGCGCCGCGGGCCCAGCACCGACGAGCGCCCCGGCACGATCACCGTGCGGCAGATGGGACAGGACGGGGCGCGCGCAGGCAGCTGCCCGAGCGCCCAGCTCGCGAAGCAGGCGCTGCCGAGCACGTGGCGGCAGGGAAGCATTGCGGGCGCGGAGCAGCAGGGGGCTTCGGGGCCGGGCGCGGGATTCTCTTCGCGCTGGGCTGTGCTGGCGGCGTTCTCGCCGCCGGGCTGCGGGACGTGGACGACGGTGGCGGGCGGCGTGGGCGTGGTTGGCGGGGGCGCGAAGGGCCGCAGGCAGATGGCGCAGGGGCTCGTCCAGTCGGCCGGGTCGGAGGCGTTGCCGTAGCGCTCGCAGAGGGCTCTGAGGTGCGGGACGCCTGTACGAAGGTGCTCGAGCGGCGCGCTGGGGTCGGTAGCGCGGGCGTTGGCGCTGGGAGGGGTGGTGGTGCTGCTGGCCGCTTCATCTTCTGAAATGAGGTCTGGAAGAGAGCTCGTTGATTCGGAGAACGCTGGCTGCTGAGGCTGTCGCACGTGGGTTGTGGGGCTTCTTCTGATTAGCAGAGGCTCTGCTTCCGCGCGATGCATAGTTGAGGCTACTGTCGGTGCGTGGGCTATCGAGCGGGTCTCGCGGCGTAACTGCCTGGTTTGTGCGGTCGTTTCTTGTGACTCGGGCTCCGATAGTTGGGAGGGTCTCCTGGAATCCATGTCGGTGGTTGCGGTGCTTGGGTTTGTGTCGGTCTCGATTGTTGCCTTAAACTTTTAATACTGGGCGATTGAGGCTCCAGGTTAAACAGTTTGTTTTTGTTTTTACAGAAGAAATGTAAAGTGAAACGCGGATTAATATGTATAGCGTCAGATCTCGGTTGAAAGTCTAATAGCAGCCCGGTAATCCGACGTCTCTCGGACAAAAGTCCCATGTGTGACAATACAGAAAAAGTTCACGAAACGCGTATCATTATTAAAGGAAGAAAAAAAATGGGAAAGGGCTGTTTCACGCTGTGGCCTTGCTCTTTTCCGATCAGATTGGCATTATACTTATCTGATCAGGGCCTTAAGAAGCATCGCCGTCAAAAGAACAAATGAAATGAAACGGGGCTTATGTGGAAAGCTATTATCCAAGTAGCCCATCCCGCTCTATGCCGCAGAGCTGCCTCAGCCTGTTGTATGGGTCGGGCCGTTTATGACCACTAGTGAACCAGGAAACCACACCATAGTGAACCACATCAGAAATTTTCCATTGAACCAGACCAGAATTTTCTGTAGCGATCTGGTTCAGAGACGTGAGGAAGAGCCTGAATTCGCTATAAATATTGTGCTGCCACTTCCGCACGCAGTTTTCGCGGTGCGTCCCTCCTTCTGGCCTGGTCGCGGGGTTTTCTTCCCACCTGCTGCCACGTCATCCTTTCCATATCCAAATGTATGTACGTGCTGTGCTCTTATGTAGCTGAATGAAAGAGTATTTTAACTCACAAGTTCCGTCAGATCCATGCCTCCCCTGCCCATTGGTTAACCTAGCCATGCAAAAGAAGTACTCCAGCTCGGACATCAAGTATTTGCAGTTAGCATCCTGGCAGGATCTGGAAGAAAGGCAGGATAAGTCATGCCCAATATGCCGTTGCCAATACAACCCCGAACTTCTTCCCGCAAATGGTTGTCCGAAATCAAGCAAATTCCTGAGACAGGGCGAGCTCGTTCACGCCTTGAATAAGAACTTCAAGACCGGCGAAAAAAGAAAAAGAAAAAGAGCAGAGGAGAGTGTGCAGGAAGAAAAGCGTCCGCTGATTACTGAGCGCCAAAACATGGCTGCCCAATCGGAACCGTACTGCCAAGGGACCCCGGTAAAACTGGGCTGTGGTCATAATTTTGGCGCAGACTGCATCTTGCATCACATGAAGCGATCGCACAAGGTGCAGAGACGACTCTGTCCATATTGCCGACAGACCATAGTTCCGTGCACCTGGGCGTTCGAGGAATACAGAACTATCTTCGAAGATTCCAACCGGGTGTTAAGTAGCACAGGGTGGCTTTCGTTGACGCTATCTTCCGGCACGATATGGCGAGAAGGTACAGGCATGGTCTCCGACTTTTGCGAGTACAAGCTCGCCCAGCAGCCGGGCGTCAAACATGATCTCAAGCAGAGTCTACAGCTATTCTGGGATGTGTGGCTGCTGGGAAGGCCCTTCTCAAACACGCGCGTGCGGCAAACAGCCTTCAAGTATCCATGGTTCAGCTTCCTCATCAACAAACCAGCCACCAGCACAGTTCAGCTCCCTGTGGATCTTGCGGAAATGTACGGAAACATGTTAACTTGATGCGGCGGAGCAGTCCTTCCGAGCGACAGCGGAATGCCCACAGAGTTTGCCAAAGTGGTCATTGGACGGCTTATCGATGAGCGCAAGCTGGACGTACGCCTCGCTAAATAGTCCCATGTCCCACGCGCAGCTTACAAAGCAGCTCGACGATCCTCGCGTCGGCAAAGCATACAATGTTGTAGCTTGACTGGTTTTGCTGGGCCCTATCCATGGAACGCGGTGGCCAAACAGTGGTTGAGTCAGAGCAGCAGCCCGGTGCTGGGCGCCGAAGATTCGGTAGCCGGGCGGACTTGGTTGTTTCTGCTCTTAGCTAGCTACTTAGAAAACACAACCCACTCTGCCACCAACTGATTTTGCGGTTTTTGAGCCTGCCCGCAGCACCCACTCAGCTTCCTAAAGCCAGCATAAACATTCTGCTTGCTTGATCGCTTTTTTTTTAGCCCCTCTAAAACAGCACCAGACGTCACAGCTCGCACAGTTTCATCCCTCAAACCCCTAAACCATCAGATTCAATCCAATCACAAGCCGCTATCGCCACTCCTTATTCACAAAGCAAGCGTAGGCCTGCTCTGTCTCCAAGCACAACACTGTTCCGCCAGCCCTTCAGCTAGATCAACCACCATGGCCGGCATCGTCGCTCAGCAGCAGGCCGCCCTTATGGACCCCGAGTTTCCACCAGTGACCATTGGCACGCCAACCATCTCTCAACCCGCCTCAGGCCTGCAACACAAACTGACCTGCACAACCGCGGCGGCCCCATTGACCACTGTAGCATTTGTTTCGACAGGCTTTACCGCGACCCGACCAACCCGAGCGACCGAGTCTGCTCAGCTCCCAACAAGCTAGTCTGCGGTCACATCTTCGGCCGCCGCTGCATCCTGGAGCACTTGCACACCCAACCGGCGCTCAAGGTCACCTGCCCCATGTGCCGACAGCCCTGCACCCCCTTCCCCAACCCTACTCCTTCAACCCCAGCAGACTCTGCACGCAACAACCCCACCGACTTTGCCAGCATCGTGGGCGGCCTCACGCATGCCAAGCTTCAGGATTTGCCCGTGTATCGATTGCTCCTCCAGCACATGAACCAGCCGCCAGCGAACTCGAGTTCCTCCAATTTCGTTTTGGAGCAGGTGCAGCGACTAAGGGGCGAGGGCGTGGTCGACTTCAGCATCCTCTTCTCCGGTGCGTTTTCGAGCTCTACCGCCGCTGTCAGCCCGCCGAGCCCCGTCAATCAAACACCAGACGAAGATGAGGGGCCGATAGGTTTGGAGAATCAAGTCTGAATATTGGCTTCTGGGGCTGGAACGTGATGGATCTGTTTTTTTTTTTAATGGCCTGCAGTGTCAATTAGTGCTGTTTTTGTTCTCTTCTCCCTCAGCCTAAGGTTTTTGAGATTTTAATGAGCTCGGGCGGGCATACAGTTGCTTGTGTTTGCTCACCTTATGTCAATGTGGGGAGTGTGTTTTCCGTTGTTTCTTTTTTTTTTTTCTTGGAGTTTTAAGTAGTTGCGCGTGGTGATGCTCAGCCTCCGTGACTTGCTGTGCTCGAAAAGTATAAGCGGGTATGGTTATTCATCCAGTGATGCGCGTTGAATCGAGATTGTGGTTTAATTTGCTCTCATACATGCATCGTGAATAGCTGGATCACTTGAAAAAGCGAAAAGTGAGTTTTTCTTTTTTCGAATACCCCAGGTTCAGTTCCACGTTCACTCATACTCATGCAGTAAAGGATACGTGAAAGCGGCGGCCTCACTGGAACTCAATATGATGCGCCAATATATAGCGCAGTAAGAACTTGTATCAGTATTCAGAGAAACAAAACAGTGTCTGAGTGGCGAGTAGGCAGTCAAGCACAATCCTGATTAGACACGAGCAGATTGGTCGCATTAACCGTTCCTATAGTCGGTTTGCTTCACAGGGTGAGCATATCTTCTGCATATCTGAGCCCCATCTCTTCAATTTCCGACTGCGAAAACTGAAGATAATGCTTTTCGCATTATGGGCTGGATCTACGGCTCTGTTGAGTCATAGCAAATTCTTCTGGAAGTGACATCGTCGTTCGCTGGGTCTGTGATGTATTCTTTTCACAAGACGATGCTAGCTATGCCTAGACACATGATCCGCTAAAATCGGCAGCATCTACCAAGATCCGATTCCTTCACCACACCTCTCGATCACTTCAGTGGCCATTTCGATGAAGTGATCTCAGGGCAGAACCTTTTCCAACTTCCGCATTGCGCTTTCTAATTGTCTTCCGCATTCTGTTCTTTTATCAAAGCCGCTTCATTCCACTTTGAGCCAAGCCTTGTGACTGTGGTTATTCGAGCTCTCTTGACCGTGGGGCTTCCAGTCCCTTCTAATTTCTCATTAAAATCGCATCTCATTTGGCACCCGCCCAGTCCCTCATTTCCTTATTCTTCACATGGGATCCCAAATGGCCCCTGACTCTGAAACGTACGCAGCCAACATATCATCTCTCCAGAGCCGCCCACTGATCTCTCGAAAACCCCGCAGCGTCCCAAGTACGACCACCAGAAACAACATCATCCAAATGTTTCACAACAGCCGCCACCACCGCTGCCGCTTGAGAAACGAATGCTGCGCCCCGCCACGCGCGCGCACCTCATCCAGCTCTTCCGCAACGGCGACCACGCCTGCGCCATCTGCCGCCGCATCCTCGCCGACCTGGCCCGCTTCTTCGACCCGCCAGCCCTCCTCGCCCGCATCGGCGGCCGCAGCCCGGACGACGTCTTCTGCCCCCGCGCCACCGAGCTGCCCTGC
>JAJJID010000177.1:0-75779 GCA_022204955.1 Macrophomina pseudophaseolina
CCCCAACGTCCCGTCCCGCTCGCGCTAACGCCAGGACGCAACCGCTGACGCAAATGGCTCAAACCATAAAATGAGTTCATCCCTTCCCCTCGGTCAGATAAGCTCCCGTCCGGCCCTGCCCCGTTCAATGCAAGGGACCAGATCGAAAGGGACCTCTGCCACAAGAGGATGGAAACAAAGCCCACAGTAGGATCTGACACATCGTAGATCCTGGAATGCCAGTGTTCAAGCTTTTATCTGCTCTTTTCGCTTTTCCCTGCATCCGCACTTAGTCGAGAGGGATGGTATGATCGACGATGCGCTTTTGACGCGACCAATTAACACGTATAAGCAAGGCTCTTCAAGGAACAAATGAGTGACCGAGGCAGGGAGATGACTGATTAGCCCCGGGTTAGGAGAGCAGGAACCAAAGTATTCTGCTCGTGCGGACCCGAGGCAATAGGAGGCCTGAGGCAGCGATATTATCTGCTTCACGTACTGAGGTGGAAGAAAAAGGGTGCTAAAAGAATGACGAAGACTCCTATTATGCTGCCCAAGCGACTACTACAACCAAAGAAAGAAAAACTTTCAATCTCAAACATTTCCCCCGTATCTTTTCCATCTCCTCACTACCTGAAAGCTGTGATTCGGCATTTTTGTCGAAGACTAGAAACAAACAAAAACAAATTTCATACCGTGTGTTTTTTTTCTGTCTCTCTCCTACAATCTGTCTTTCAAGATGTTGCCGGAAGTAGTAGCAGTAGTATACGAGTGAGCGTTACGGACGATACAAAATAGGAGACAAAAAATGACAATAGCAAACACTCAACGAGATGCAATGTCGTGACACCCGATGGAATGGGATGGCTGCGGGGAGAGACCTCAGCGGTTCAAGGCGACGAAATGCATCAAGCACGCCGTCGACGCCACTTACTGCCATCCTATTCCATCTCACCCCACTCCATCCCACTCACTTCCCCTCTCAGCCACGCAGCTCCGTCCTCCCCAGCTCCTCAACACTCACTCCTCCAATATGCACCGCCGCACTGGCCCCAGAATTCCCCTTACAAGCGCCCGCCACCAGCTTGACCTCCTGCACATCCTTACCCGCCGGCACCGTCCACGACCCGGTAAACGTGCCCGCCGTCTCGCCAGGCTGCACACTAACCACCGTCTCACCGCCCACCTCGACGCGCAGCTCGCACGCGGCGCCGCTGCTATCCGGCTGACTCGCCGACACGCGGACGCGGTACGTGTGCCCGGCCGCAACTGACACGGCCTGCGCCAGCGTCAACGCCGCGCCAGGCTCCTCGCTAACTATGCTGATGCCCTGCGCGGCGGGTATCGTAAAAATCAAGCCACTGGAGGAAGAAGTCGTCCAGTGGTGCGGCTCGGCGGCATCGTCGACATCAGCGAAGAGGGCGTTGGTGAGGAGGTTGGTGGCTAAGTCGTTACCTGGGAGGTCGCGGCGGGAGGGCGGTGGGGGAGGGACGTAGGCGGGAGCGGAGGTTGTGGTTGTGGTGGAGGTCGAGGTTGAAGTGGATGTCGTGGAGGAAACGGTAGTAGTGGGTAAGCTGCCAATGCGGTTTCCCGCGCTGGTGTTGCCGGGCGCTTCTTCGGTGGTCGATGACTCGGTGTTTGTGGTCGCGGGAAGAGCTACGGTTTCGGTGGGAGCCTCGGAAGAAGCGGTCAATGTGACGGTCGAGGTTGTGGTAGTAATGTCTGAGAGGGTTGAGGTCGAGGTTGTGGTGTAGCTACCTATGCGGTTGCCATTGCTGGCGGTTCCAGGGGCCTCGGTTGACGTGGATGGAGATGTTGAGGATGAAGCGCAATCGCTGGCACAAACGGAAACGGTCGCGTACACAGTGGATACGGAGACTGAAGTAGAGGTGACTGTGACGGTGGTGTCGATGCAGTACGAGCTGGGGGCTGCTGGGAAAGCGGGCAGAGTACTGTTGATTGAGGACGTTGGGAACCCACTGCTCGGTGCGGGTGTACCCGTAGTGAATTCGCCCGTGCGAAGGCCTTGAGAGCTGGAAAGAGGGGTGGAAGCATTGGCTGAAGGCGAAGGGAAACCACTTGAAGCTCCAGTTCCAACCGGGGCAGTGTTGTTCGACGAGATAACTGGTATGCCGCTACTTGGGCCAGCGATGGGAGTGGAGACCTCGCCGCTGCGAAGTCCATTGCTTCCAGACACAGCAGGTGTTGTAACATTGGCGGGAGGTGTAGGGAAACCACTCGTAGCTCCCGTACCAGCCAGTTCAGTGGAATTAGCGGATTTGGTCGTTGAGAATTGCCCTTGGCTGCCAGTAAGAGGAGTTGTTGCATTCGCGGAAGGTGTGGGAATGGCTCCGCTTGAAGGTCCAGTGCCAGCCGGTAGTGTGATGTTCGGAGTAGCATAGTCTGTAGTTGAGTACTCACCAGTCCGGAGACCCTGGCTGCTTGATAATGGTGAAGTAGTATTAGCCGGAGCTGTTCCAGCAGGAGCCGTACTATTGGGACCGAGATAGGTAGTCGGTGCGGTACCCACTGAAGCAGTCGTGGAGATTTCACCAGTTCGTAGTCCTTGGCTACTTGAAAGAGGGGTGGAAGAGTTGGCCGGGATTGTCGAGTTGGGACCAGCGTATCCTGTTGGGGCGGTGCCAAGAGGAGTGGTAGTAGTAGAATATTCCCCGGTACGAAGACCTTGGCTGCTAGAAAGGTGGGTTGTGCCATTGGCAGGAAGTGTAGAGTTCGGTCCAGCATATCCTGTGGGGACGGCACTCAGCGGAGTGGTTGTCGAGTACTCACCAGTACGGAGGCCCTGGCTACTCAAGCCTGGACCACTAGTGGAGTTTGCTGGCGCTGTACCCGCAGCCGAAGTCGAGTTCAGCGCAGGAGGCACACCGTACGTTGGAAGGGCAACGGATGTGACCGTAGTGGTCGTGGTGGTGTACTCTCCAGTACGAAGACCCTCAGGGCCGGTAGGAGCAGGACCAGTAGAGTTCACAGGTGCGTAGCTGAAGACTGGTCCTGTTCCAAGAGTGCTTGTGGAGAGAGTTCCAGTACGTTCACCTGCGCTGCTCGAGAGAGGCGTGGATGTGTTTGCAGAAGGTGCGGGGAAGCCACTTGTGCCAGTGCCAAGCGGGACCGACTCAGAATAGGAACCACTACGAAGTCCTGTAGAGCTTGTGAGACTCTCCGGTGGGGACGGAGGGACACCATACGAAGGCACACCAGCAGTCGAATTGGATGGGGGTACCGGAGCTCCGCTGCTCGGACTGACTGTAGTGGTTGTAGTTGTGCTGTATGAACCGCTTCGGAGACCCCCAGAAGTAGAAAGAGATTCAGTCGTGTTAGGGGAAGATCCAGTCGTAGCTGGCAATGCAGTGGTGTTACCGCCGGGACCATTAGTGGGCATGGTATAGTTCGTAGAAGGAGGAGTGGGCCCGAAAGTTACGGTTGAAGTGATGTTTACTGTAGTTGTTGTTTCCTCTCCATTCGTGGTTGCTGTTCCCGAGAGAGGGGTTTCTGTACTGCTCGGAATCTCCGACACAGGTGCTGTGCCATTCGGCAAATTCGAGGGCAACCCGTTTGAAGGACCTACAGTGGTTGTGTCGGTGGAGAAAGTACCAGAGCGAGGGCCGGAAGAGCTGCTCAGCGTCTCTGTACTTGTGGCAGTACCATTCGGTGCGCTGGAAGGCTGGCCACTAGAAGGAGCAGTCGCTGCGGTGTCTGTGGAAAAGGTACCCGAACGTGGCCCTGAAGAGCTGCTCAGCATCTCCGTAGTAGTGGTTGTTCCATTTGAAGATGGCACGGGAAGTCCGCTCGAGGGTGCCGAGAGGCTTGAACCGGAGTCCGTGGTTGCGGTGCTAGACCTAGACACCTCGGTCGTGGTGCTGACAGTCTCAGTAGTCTGCGTAGTAGTGGTAGTTGTCGCATTCAACGACGGAGCAGGGCTACTGCTAGAGGGCAATTCCGAAGTCGCAGGCGACGCAGTGGTTCCTATCGTCGGAGTGGCGTATCCCTCGCCACCAGTGGACGTTCCATTAACGGTCAGCGTCAAGACAGTAGTAAGCGAGCCGCTCGTAGAAGTCGTGATAAATGTTCCCGTACGGAGGCCGGAAGATTCCGTCACGGGCGCTGTTCCCGAGGCTGGGGCGGATTCTGTGCTGCCGCCAGTCGCCGTTCCGTTGGTGGTCTCAGAAACAGAAGTCAATTCGCTGACAACGGTCGTGCTGGAGCCGGAAGCGATCGTCGCATTGGCCGGCAGCGTGCTGCTGCTGGTAGGAGCCGACTCTGCTGATCCACCGGTGGCGGTCGAGCTCGACACACCAATACCGGAGGTCACAACAACAAAAGAGCTGAGAGTCAGGACCGTCTCGCTGGGGCTTTCAATGGTCTCGCCGCCCGTGGCAGTGGAGGTAGCAGTCGTGATGTTGGAAGTCACAACAGTGAGGGACGTGCTGATGGTAATGTGTGTTGTCGTCGTGCTTGAAATAGTTCCCAAAGCAGTGCCAATCGGCGACCCCGAAGGACCAGCCTCAGATGAGCCCCCGGTCGCCGCCGAAGAGCTCGTAGCACTCGACACAGTAGAAGCTGTTGGAGTGGCATATTCTTCACCAGCGGTGGAGGTTCCATTGACAGTAAGCGTCAAGACAGTGGTCAATGAGCCGCTCGTTGATGTAGTCGTGAAGGTTCCAGTACGAAGACCTGACCCCCCGGACAAACTCGTATCTGGAGCTGTAGTCGTGGTCGAATCACTTGGGCCTGATGTCGACGGTCCAACCTCGGATGACGCACCGGTGGCAGTTGAGGATTCAGTACCTCCTGATGCAGTAGTAACCTCAGAAACGACCGTAGTGCCCGTAGTGGTAGTAGTAGTCGTCGAGTTGCTTGGGGTAGAAACAGCAGAGCCGCCGGTGGCAGTTGAGCTTCCGCTGGAGGCTGATTCGGTCGAGCCACTGGTCGCAGTCGAAGAATCTGTAGAAGTGATCTCAGTCGAGACACCGATTTCGGTGGATGTGCCCGTGGTCGTGGTAGTTGTCGTAGAGCCTGCCCCAGTCGAACCGCCGGTAGCCGTCGGCGAGGACTCTGGAGCAGAGATACTAGAGCCACCGGTTGCATTTGATGTTGAGGTTGCGCTAATCAGGGTCACAAGGCTCACCGAAGTGGAGCTGTACGTGTATACCTCGACAAGAGTGGTTCCGCTTGAAACAATAGTCGTGTTAAAAGTTCCCACAAGTGCTGTTGTTGTGGTAGGGATGAAGATAGTAGTACCGCTTTCAGTGGAAGTGGCTGTCGCACTTGAAGTGATGGATGCACCAGGAGCAATCTCAGTTGAGCCCGAGGCTTCTACAATGACAATTCCGCCTGAAGTGATCGTCCGTACACCTGTTCCGCTTCCAGTAGTTGTGGTAAGAGTGCTCACGATCGTGGTGGCCGGGATCGTGATGGTATTAGTGCTTGTGTATATTTGAGTGTTGTTGTACGTGCAGACTTGTTGGTTGGAGGCAGCGTATGACATGGCAGAAGTCCAGGACATATGCACAGTGCCGCCAGCATCCGTGTACTCAGTCGAGAAGTAGGTTGAGGATGCGGTGCTGGTAGCATTAATATCTCCGCACTGAGGGATTGCAGCAGTCGTGGACAGCGAGATGGTCGTAGGAGATACAGTAAGATCGCTTGGGGCAGAAGTGAAGGATGGGTATTCCGTATTGTTGAAGCCACCGACTCGGAAGAGAGAACCCGAGATGGTACCAGGGGATTCAATGGCTGTGGTGTTGGTGATGCTTCTTTTCAAGTAGCAACGAGAATCTCTGTATACGAAACCTTTGCAGACTGCAGCGTTTGCTCCCCGGTCGTAGGTCGAGCAAAGGGCCGCGCACTCGGCTGAGCTGCCAGCATTCTGATCGATGACATCCTCATCAGGGAAATCAACGTTGCAGTAGATCTGGTAAGTGTATGATTGATTGCCGAGAACATAGTTCTTGAACCCTCGGTCATCTACCGGGCAGGAGATATCTTGCCCAATCGGGCTGGTTGACTCAGCAAGAGAGCTGGTAACCGTTCCTGATCCGGAGCTGGAGCTGCTTGCACCAGATGTCACGGTCACAATCTCGCTGAAAACAATGCTGCTGTTTGAAGTTATCGTAGTTTTTGCAAAAGCCGGAACCGTGGAGGTCGCCTTTGATCCGGTCAGTAGAGAGATGCAGCGAATTTTTGGCTGTACGTACACTAGCAGGCGCGCTCAATGTCTCGGTCGTGGTCGATGGCGTCGGCCAGCCGAGGCAATCACAAGCAGTTGACAATCCGGAACTGATGGATTGAAGAGCCGTCTGGGTGGAATCGAACGAGGAGCTCTCTTGGACCTGACGAATGAATTCGCGGATGAGCTCGGCATGGGCTGCGCGCTTGTTGATCTTGGCGGCATCGGTGGGCTTTGGCGCCCTTGCAGCGAGCGATGGCGGGTTGACAGTTGTGGTGCTTGTAACTGTGACGCTAGCGATGTTGTTCACAGTGGCGATGCGAGTCGATGTCGGTACAGTAACGGTGCTATATGGTAAGTCAGTGATGAGCCAATGGCGCAATTCAGTCTTCAACGTACGAAATGGGAGTCACGACAACTCTGCTGGTTGCCGTTGGGCGGGTAAGCAAAGTAGCACACAGATCAGAGGCAGAGACATGAGTGCAGAGAATCTCGTAGTAGTCGTTGGAGGGCACGCAAAAGTTTTCTTCGCGCTTTCCGAAGAGCTTGAAGAAGTCCAACAAGCCTTTCTTTTGGGCTTCAGGGGCCGGGCTCCTCCGGTCTGCGACGGCAGCATCTGTCACGGACAAGGAGAGACTAACGGCCAGAGCCGCTAGGGTAGAACGAGTGAGAAGCATGCTGAGCATTCAAAACGAATGGCGAATGCTCAAGCACGATCAACGAGCGTTATTTGGCGACGTTGAATGAAGAAGGCAGCATCAAGTGGCATTCAAAAAGCTTTATACAGACAGCAAAACCAAGACAGCCGGCTGGGGAGCCAGCGGCACGGCAAGAAGTGGTGGAGAAAATTGTGCCTTGCAGAGCCAATGGCCTCTCTCGCCATTTCGTGACTTGCCGTGGTGGCACTGGCGACGCGTGCGCGAAGCATCTAGGTAGGGGCAGGACGGAAGCAAGCTGAGACCAGCCCTGCGCTGGCTCAGAAATGATCACGGTGGTTCAAAGAAACAGGTGTAGTTGCTACGGGATGGAGGGCGATGTCTCCATTCTTGGTAACCAGGAGGTGTCTGGGAACAACGCCCTTGCTTGGAAGACTCCTGGAGGGACTAGGGCTGGCAGAGCTAAGGGAAGGTTGCAACTCTTGACCTAGTTTCTCGTATCTCCCACAAAGGGATACGCGAAAGCCCCGCGGGCAACGCGTGAGACGCGTCGCAGGGGATCCCGACAGCATGGGCATATGCAGGAACAGCACTCAGCAAACGGCCGAGGCGGATTGAGGCGAGTGCAGCAACGAGCGGACGAGACATGTGAAGAAAGCTGGGTATACAGGCTCCAGCGGCGCAGTGAGTCGGCATACGCAAACCGACGCAGCGCTGTTGGAGGCGCATACCAGAGGCGCTTTCTGCACAACGACGGCGTGCGCCCGGCTGACGTCGCGGAGAACCAGGTCGATGGGGATGGGCGATCGACGGCGAGCGGCCGGCAGCTGGAGCCCGAGGAATGCGGCGGGCGAGACGGGGATGCCGGAATTGGTGGTGATGGAAGAGGTGGCTGGAGCGGCGAGGTGAGAGCGAGAGCGTGAGCGTCGGCTGCGATCGGCACGGGCGCCGGCAGGCTCCTGCGCGCGCCCGAAATGTCAAGCGAAACCTCATAATCAAACATTCTGTTCCAACCTCACTCCGCTCTCCTAAGCAGCCCGAGCTCCCTGCCCGAGAGCGTGCTGGCAATCCGTCCGCGATCCTGCGCTTCTGCATCTCCCGCGTCTTCGGCCCATGCAAGCCACCATCACACCAGCCAGCTGAGGCCCGAAATCCCTCTGTCGTCCTCGCAGCCGCGCCCCGTCACAGACTCCATTCCACATGGGCATCTGCGCTTCGTGCCTAGGCCTTGGCCGCAAGCCTCAGCATGATGAGGTAAGATGCTGCCCCTCCAGACATCACGTCTGCCTGTGCGACTGACCGCCGCCCTTACGCACAGCGCTCCGAGGCCTCACACCTCCTTGGCCCCGACCAGTACCAGCACCAGTATGGCGCCGTTGCCGCACAGGGCCCGCACATGGGTATGAGTGCTCCTCAACCCGATCCTGAGGAGATCAGACGCCAGCGCGATGCCCTCGAGCGCATCTGTGCCCAGACGTCGGAGTAAGTTCCGCCTCTCCCTAGCACTATCCAGCTCGCTGCTGACTTCCTCGCCCTGTGTAGCAAGCTGATTGATGTCTCGCAATCTGCACACCCCGACGAAGGCCACAAAATGCACAGTGAATACCATCGCCTCTTCATGGAGCGCTTTCCCGCCGTGGCCCACCCGGAAGACAGCCGGCCATCGTCATCCGGAACTGCGGTCGACAATGAAGAAGCTGCGTGGCTGGCCGACATCACAAAGTCACAGGGCGAGGAGGGAGACTGGGATCATGTCAAGGTCATTGACAATGGCTCGCTCACCATCCAATTCGACGAGGTCCTGGGTCTGGATCGCAGATCCGCGCCCTCGCCCGTCGGACGGCAGTAATTTCACCGCCTGGTTCTCTCAGTATTCCAGATCCCCAGCCAGGTATCTCCCCTTGCGGCTCAGTGATCATCACACACCCAGATCGATCCTCTCCTTGGTTGAATGGTCCAATATGTCGGACAGCTTCGGATGGATTCCGGCGCTAGATTTTCCTTTGTTGCATTGTACGGCGCTTTGGCATAGCTTCTCTCGATGACATCTTTGGGAGTTGGGCGCATCATCATTCGCGAGCAGATATACCCTGTTTTTTTTTTTTGTATCCCAGTATCTCATCACCAACGTGCGTACCCTTAACACTGCGTATCTCTAATATCCTAATTCGTCTGTTGAATACCTCCTTTCTCGCACATTCATCCTTCTTGGTTCAGTGCTTGTGCAACGACCGCTAGACGGTTTAATTCCCATCTCATGAAACATCCGCATTCTTCGGACAAAGCACCAAGATTGGGATCCGCACTCGCTTATTTGCAGCACATGGGCGTTTTGTGTAAGGGTTTACCTGTAGTCGTCCCTTCTGGTTTGTGCCCAATCACTTTCCTCCCCAGTAAGTCTGACAGACGGCCCTTTGCATGTTGCCTTCTCTTTCAGGATCTAGTCGTGCTGGCCCAACGCTGTGGCACGTCGCTTCAAGCAACGAGGTGCCGGCAATTGGCAGGTCTCCGCAAACGGTCCTATGTGCGTTGGGCAGCTTCTCCATTCACTCATATTTTCACGTGCTTGGCATGTAAGCCGTCATCAAGGTTGCTCAAACGAATCCTACAAAAGTGTGCAGCTCGTGCACGACTTCATTTGAAAGCACGAAAATAAGCTACGAGCACTGCAGGTGGGGACACCTTAGTCTTGCTTCTAAAGGCTCTCAACAACTAGGGTGATAACAGAATTGCATGTCCAATCACCATTCCGCATTCATTCCGGGCTTTGTCCTTCGACAACAGAACTCGGCTTTCAGCAGTGCTGCAATAATTCAATGCAAGCAATTAAGGGACAATTACGCCCCTGATCAGTCTTCAGTTGTACGGGCATCTTCTCACTCTGGATTTCAGCTTTGGCGGTTTGAAAGTTCCTAAAAGTAGCTGAGCATGAAACGGGAGACTCTGGCGTATCCTCGAAGCTGGCAACCCCGGACCGTATTTACTGAATCAATCACAAAAGCCACAACCGTTTAATTCGCTGCGGAGGGATAATAGACAAATCGTTTAAGCTTTCGCCGCGTTCAACCGCAAGTCTCCTTGCTAGATCCATATTCTAGAGTGTTCAACGTTATTAGTCTTTGCTGCTCAGTTGGGAGGTCATCTGAGGCTTGTACATCTAATGGCGAATGAGTATAGGATGTCACAGTTTAGCACGTCTAAAATCATGAAGTGCCGCCTCCCCAATGCACTCATTTTACGATCATTCATGGAGCTTGACAGCCAAACTAACATTCTAGCTAGGTGGAGTAAATCAGCGACTAAAGAATTTCCCGTTGGTTTGCGGCTTCACTCTGCACTGTGCCATCATGGAATTCAAGATGGGTTTTTATGTTGTGATGTATTTGATAGCGGCGCTTGAGCTCATTTTTTCATCTTTCTAATTCTTCTTTTGCTTTAGTGACTACTAAATGCTGACACTCCCAAGGCATGCCTGTGCAGTATCTGTTTATCTAGTTAGACCAATAAGTTGGTGAGTGGAGGTGGAAGCGAAAGGAGTGAGCCGGTGTGGTTGGCATATCTAGGCAGAAAGAGGCTAGCGCGGTCGAGGGATGTGCGTCACAGTTCAGATCGGCGGCGGGGGAGCGCGGAGGAAAAAGTCGGCCCAAACAGCTTGCGCGACACCACCGAAAGCTCGCTGCCATGCCCACGTCTCCAGGCGCAAGTATGGTCTCTGACGCGCTACCTCAAGGTCGCGAAGGCCCCACGACATCAGCCTCTGTCTATCAGCAAAGTCCTCCTGCGCACGATAGCCCCGCCGACCCGTACACAACCCAATTGCGCCTCATTCTCCAACCCTGGATTGTCCACTTCAAGTCGCCCGGTTACATAAAACATGATATGATGGCGATGCTGCAGGACATGTGCAAGAAGACACTGCGGCGTACAATCAAGGAGCCTGACGTGAGAAAATCAATTGGCTCCAGCGAGATCTTATGGCGCGATCTGTGCGAGTTGCTGGAAAACGCCGTTCCGTCACTGGAGCAGCGCTCCTTTGCACCTGCAGACCCGCAAGCTCCCGAGTTCGAGGGCGCTTCTGGCACGCTCATCGCGGCAAACTACTCAACCCTCATGAAAGACCTCGAACGCCTCAACGACCTCGTTTCTATCGCCCGCAATGTCCTGACTACCGGCGAGGTCGCCCAAGACCTTGCTGCCAAAGCCCACTTTGACCAGGAGATATTCAAGCTGATTAGCGTCTGCGTGAAGGTCACTGCGCGCGGTTTCGACGGAGATGCCGGCACAGCCGACGAGCAGAGGTGGCAAGAGGTCGTCAATTCGTACAAGAAGCTCCTCATCACATGTCTCCAGTTTTTGAACAACCTCGTCGCGCGAAACGAACGGCGTAAGCTCATGCTATGGGTCGAGCTATTTGACAGCTCCCGCGATGCCACCCTTCCGCCGACTGAAGAGCTTGCCTCCATTTCTCTCGCCTCGACCCCAAAGTCTGCCGGTGCTTTCGGCGAGGACTTTGCCCTGGGATCCGGCACTCAACAGCCCGCCTCGTCGCCGTTTCTGCTGTATATCGGGAAGGTTGGAATGGAGGTCAAGCGGGAGCTTGTGGCTAGAGGGGATAAATCGGGAGCTACAGAAATTGCAGCTGAATGCAAGAAGAGGTGGCAAGAAATGCCTCAGGAAGCCAGAGACGTATGTGCTTTCCCCTTTTCAGCAGATTCGTCATTGACTGCTATGGCTTTGCAGGCAGTAACCTTGGTACAGGAATGGCACACCCTCTACAACGACCTGATCGCCAAGTACCGCCACGATGTAAATCTTCTCAGATCAGTGAAGCTGCCGCCCGAACCTAAGGCGATCGATCCGAACGCCACTCAGGAGGAAAATGTCGCTGCTCTGGCCGCCAGCATAAACCAGCTGCAAATGGAGGTCGAACGCATGAAGAAAGCCATGCTAACGCCATCGTCCAAAACGCCCGCTGCCCCTGCCGTACAACCGCAGGTTTCTGCAACAGAACTGTTGAAGAGTTATGCTAACGGGCCTTCGCGAATGGACTTTCAGGATCTCAAGATGCCTCTGGGCTCCGAGCCCCAAGACCCTCCACCTGCTACCGAGGCAGATTTCCGCATGACCTATAATGCCGCCTACGGTGCCGACATACTGCAGAATGGCAAAGACGACTTAATGAAGCGCCTCGAAACATTCCCTGAGCGCGTGCCTCATCGGAACACATCCGAAGTTTCGCCGTCTTCACCAGTCATGTCACCAGCCTCTCCAAATGCTACAGAGCCCGCTGAGGATATTGGAGACGAGGTCAGCGAAGAGGAAGACAGCGAAGATGAGGACTATGTAGTCCCCGGAGATGACGGTCGTGGTCTGTTGACCGATGTACCGCTTATCCTTGGCCCCTCGGAAATCGAAGTACTCCCCATGATCATCATGTCGGGAATTGTTCCTCCTACCGAAGGCACCCCCGGCTATAGCACGACGTCTGAAGAGACTGCGGCCATCAAGAATATGCACACCGTCCGCTGCCACCTCCTGCTTGCTCAGGATAATGGCAGAAATCTACTCCGCGAACTTCTCATCTTTGTCGCTGCATGGGATCTACGCGAGGAAGAGCTGTATTTCAAATTCATGGTCAAAATTATGGAAGCCATTCTGACCAACGGCCTGATGCCATTCTCCTACCACGCTTTCAGAGAGTTAGTCAAGATTCCCCAATCCGCATCGAAGCGCAGCTGACAGCCAGCAGGTCGAAGGATATCATTTCTCCCGCACAGGCAGTGATTATGAAGTTGCTAACAAATATATTCAAGGCTCGTCAAACGCAGGCACAGAATGCTGCCGGGAAAGATGGCGCATCAGCCTATCCCCTACGTGTGGATGTCCATATGGTGAACTTCCTGTTTACTGAGTTCCGGCGACACATCATTCCTCAGACCTGCGCTCTCATTTTTCTGCAAGGCCAGATCAGAGCAGGGCACGCACATCCCGAAGACTTCCCTCTCAATTTGTGGGATATGGAGCGGATGTACGAAGGCGTGTACCAATATCTTGAGTTCTTCGCCATTTTGACCGAGCATGATGTGTGGAAGAAGATGATGGCCGACTGGGAGATCACTAGCGAGCTTGTCACCCTCCTCAAGGAATTGGACGCTGCCATTCCGAAGGGGCAATTCCAGGCAAGAAAGGGCCCGGCCATCCCGGACCTACGCGCCTCTCAGAGCCCGCAACTAGCATTGCCCGAACAGCCCGGTAATGCAGCGCCTGCCCCAGTCGCGGTTGAACGCCCCTACGATATAAACGCCCCATCCATTACCTCCACAGCAGCATCAATACCGTCAGAGCCATATGCACCTGCATCTAACAACCAGTACGTCGACGAGCCTGGCGAGGAGCCATCGGATTTTGAATGGAGAAACCTCAAGAAGCTCACGGTCTTGGTGCTTACATCGTTGGTGTGGAAATCAAGAAAGGTGCAAGACCAGGTGCGGGCACACAAGGGTATCGAAGCGATCCTCTCATGCTGCCAGTATGATGAGCATAACCCGTACATTAAGGAACACGCAATCATGTGTTTGAGATTCCTGCTTGAGGGCAACAAGGAGAACCAGGATCTTATCCGTGAGCTCGAGCCCAAAGGCACTGTTCCCAACGAAGTGCTCGATCAGCACGGGTACGAGACGTTCTGGGATCAACGAGGTCAGGTAGGGCTTCGACGCAAGGACGGAGGCGCGGCAGCGAGTGCAAAGGCCGCGGCAGCAGCTGTGCAGGCGGCTGCTGATGCTGCCGGGATTGGAAGCAGCCAGGACGGAGAGAAGAGGAAGCCGCCACAAATCGGATCGGGCCGCTTGGGAGAGCCGCCGAACCTGGATCTCCTCATGCAGCAGGTGATGCGTGATCTGCCGGCGCAGGTGACGGGAGCGAGGCAGGATGCGGAGAAGGCGGCGGCGCTGGCGAAGCTGGATAAGGACTTCAAGGGCGGGAAGTGAGCCTTGCATCCAAGGGCTTTTCGTCTGTCGTCTTCGCCTCGTACAGCGATTGGCCAGGCTGTGTTGTGTGGAGTTTTGGCTGATTCATATGGCATATATGGGACTGGTGGTTCGGGCTGGCGTTATGGTGGCATCTGTCTGATCTGATTGCATGGATGAGGGATGGAGTTGGCTGCATGGCAAGCACTGTTTAAAAAGGCTGAGTGTTGCCTTCAAGGTTGTTGAAGATGCTTTCCGATATGGAAGTCGACCCGAGAGGTACATGCCTTGTGAAATGTGTTGGATACCAAAGAATCCGAGAAGACAGAGAGGAGAACAGACATGCGTAGGTATGTACTAGTATTCAGACGGCAGTAAGTGGAAGAATAACCCGTTCAACATCACTTCTTCGGTTCACGGCGTTCTGGTGTGCTACTCTCAGATAGTTTTCAGCATCCCAAGCTCCAGGGTAGGCTATTGTTGCATCTCACGATGCGCTTCGTGCTATTGTTGACGTTGTTGACTAAGCAAGGCGCACGTGCCCTCATATCTCATGATGCCGTCGGTCGCTCCCGCTTCTTCGTCCTCCTCGCACGGAACAAGAGCACGGCAAGAGACGCTCATCAGGGACACCGTCAGCATCGCCTGACAATCGCGCGGACAGCTGGACGCCGATTGTTTCGTTTTTTTTCTTTCCTTTCGGGCGGTGCCGATGAATTTGTTCCGCAAGGCTGAGATGAGGACCGCGAGAGAGTGGTGTGATCGCTCGCGCCCGTGTCACCCCATCCGCTCGCCACCTCCGGGGCCTCGCCCAGCTCTCCTCTCGCCGACTCCCAAGATATTCCGTGATGCCCAATCCGGGTTGAGATTGTCCCGAACAGGAAGACTGGGGATCGTCTGCGCGTCCAAGGCGTTGGTCCAACGGTACCCGCGTGTCTGTTCCGGGTTTACGCAACGTGGTCCGCGCGCCTCCCAGAGACTTTTCCCTGCTTTCCCCGGACTTTGCTCATTTTTGTTCTCTCTGCTGACGGTGCTGAGCCGCAATGCCCGTGCTCCCCTTCTGGTGAGCGGCGGGAAGGATTGGGCTCCCTGATTCCTCCTATTGCGATCTGTTCGGGTGTGAACGGCCGGAAGGAAGCGATGATGATGAGTATTGGCCCTTGTCTCAGGTGATGTTTACCCTCTCTCCCGGAGGAACATGTCGTGATGCGCCTGACTGGCGAGCAGAAGTCAAACATCGTAGGGCTGTATATAATGTATGCTTGCTGCGCAACGGTAGGTTCTTTTTTTTTTTTTTTTTTTTATCACACAACAGTTGAACACAACAGCAGCCTTTCTGCACCAAAGAACCGGGCTTCGGCTTCAAGCAACACAAGACCAATAAACCACCCTCCTCTCTTCGTGTTTTTCGGGGAAAACGTAGTCACTTCTGCATTCTCGGCCCCGAACGAACAACAAGAAAATCTCGGACGAAACAGACAATCAGCAGCTTCTCTCGAACAATCCACCACATTCAAAACAACCAACAAACATGTCCTTCCGCGCCTCGCCCATCCGCAGCTTCCTGCGCAGCGCCCGCAACCTGGTCGCGGAGCCGCACCCACACGGCCGCTACCCGGTCAACCGCGCGCAGATGCACGCC
This sequence comes from Macrophomina pseudophaseolina, assembly GCA_022204955.1. Classification (NCBI taxonomy): domain Eukaryota; kingdom Fungi; phylum Ascomycota; class Dothideomycetes; order Botryosphaeriales; family Botryosphaeriaceae; genus Macrophomina; species Macrophomina pseudophaseolina. The sequence goes on from JAJJID010000177.1 coordinate 15,433, forward strand.
ATCAACTACGGCTTCTACGCCAACAAGTTCTGGCGCACGGCGTCGTGGTACGTGCCCGTCGGCACCGCGCTCCTGGGCTGGCCCTTCATGGCCATGTACGTGCTCAAGCGCACCGGCATCTGACTCTTCAAACCGCTGGTCATCGCCGTCGACGGCATGGGAAGGTCGAGTAAGGAGATCTCGGGCGCCTGGGAGATCGAGGATTGGCAGCAAGATGTGAAGGAGCAGAGGATGAGAAGGGCGAGCGAGGATGCGATAGAGGTGGTTGAGCTCATGGGCAGGATCGAGACGTGGGCTTGATTTTTCCCAAAGGGGGACAGTGTGATACCGACTTGCATCGGGCTGGCGTTTTGCGGATTTGATATCTCTGGGCTCCGGCCGTGGAGCGATGGCTCCTTTCGTTGTATATATGGTTTGCGCAGATAATGCATATACGCTAACCTTTCCGAACTTTATACCGCTTCTTGTCTGCGCGCGTCGTGGTCTTCGCCTTTGGGCTTGGAAGGTCATTCGCCGCCCCTACTACTCCACTCTGTGATGTATGTTCACCTCACGCCGTCCGCCCTCATTCCGCAAATCGATCAAATGCACCGAGTCACCGAAACAGCCGTCAAATAGATAGTACTTCGTTGAGTCGCGTCATTTCAGGTTGAGGATGCCTGTTGAAATCCAAGTTGTATGGTGTTGAATTCCGTTATTCCCCGGGATCGCCAGTCCATTTGCTTTAATAATTTCTTTTACAACATCCCTAACCGGTATTCGAAACCGACCGGAAATCACACCTCGAGTAAGATCTCAGGGTCGTCTACAGGCATGAGACTATCAGTTCTTGATCATCTCACGATACGTGGTAATGAGTTGATAACATCCGCGGGAGGCTCCGTCTCACTTTAAGGATCATTGAAGAACTTTGCGGGTAGGCTCTATGATCAGGTGACTGAATACACTATCTGCTAAAAAGCTATAATATACAAAATAAGCTTTGTGCCACGAGGCAACGGAAAGGAAGAGATAGGCGCGGCTTGAGCACTAGCAATGGATTGAGCAAATGGTCTCTTCCAAACGTATTAACAATAAATCTGGAATACCTCTACCCTTGGGAAATAGACCACTAAAGTAAGGCATTTTAGATTACTTGAATACTTCTGAAATTTCTCTACCGAGGGGAGTATCTGCCTGAGTAAGTCAAACAGTATATAATCAGCCACACTTGTATCTCAAACGAGAAGCAGCACGTGAGCGAGAAATTCTCAATGCAATAGCTGACGCATTCCTGGTTCGAAAAAGTATAACAGATATAAGGATCAGCTCACTGCAGCCCTAGCCCGATGCGGCGCCAATTTGCGGCAACGTCTTGGCAGAGCGTAATGAAGTCATCATCTTCAATGCAGTTAACAAAGAATTCACTCAGCATGTTATCCCTTACTTCTTGTGGTTGAGCTGCATACGACGGGAGGATTCTTGGGTCACTCGAATGAGCTGCTCGGTTGATCAGGTCAGTCAGGTTATAGTTCTCTTTACCACTAGCCCTGAGGCTGTCGGTGGATGGATTGGCTTTCGCGCTCGGATCAGACCGTTGCTTCTTGTTGATCTCCTCAAGATCCTTGAGGGCAGATGAAGGGCGCTTTAGAAGCGAAGGTCTGGGACGCGATGACTCATCTCTGAGAGCCTCGGAGGTGCCCAGAAACAGTGGAATGTACTGATCCCGCAATAGTTCAGAGTCCTGTGTAAGCGGCAGATTCGCAGCCTTTGGTTTCTTTTCAATTACTGTTGTTGAACGAGTAGCATAAGTCGGCTGCTTGAGCGGAGGCAAGTCGGCGGTAGACGGACGTTGTGTGGAAGATGATGGCGTCATGGTGACCGTAGAGCTTCCAGAAAATCCATCACCTGGAATGAAGCGTTTGCTAGAGTCACGTATATAGGACCTATTAAAAGGCAGCTCACGTCTCGGAGGCATCAATGCACTCAAAGGCTCGTCGGACCCAAAGTTCGGTGCGGTGGAGGGCCTGTCATCAGTCGAAGTTTCTGTGAAAATCCGCTCTTGTGGATAGTCTTGAGAGATTTGCAGTCTGTTGGGAGCATCATGCATGGGGGGTTGCAAGGCGGATCTGCGCAAACGAGGAGAGGAGGATGGGTTTTCCAAGCCTCGTAGTGTTGCGGAGGCCGTCCTATGGAGAAATTCGAAACCGCTCCGTGGCGCAATGATTATTGACTGGGTTCCTGCGTTGTGCTCTGACAGCAGTCGAATGTCGGTTTGCGCAGTCGATGGCCTAGAAGATGCAGAGTTGTTGAAGACACGGATGCCTGCCCGTCGCATAATGTCGCGGGCAATCGTTAGGTCCTCTGTAGAGGGGAATTTGACCTGAATACGTCGGGCCTGCATATCGAAGTCAGTTTCCAGGATCGTCCAAAACTATCAGAATTGACCACCTACACCTTTCGACGATCGTGCATGCTTGATTGCGAGAGCGGGTTGACCTTCGCGGATCATGGCTGAGACGGGAAGCTTGTCGTTTGACACTGTGATGCCGCTCGAAGTCATGGCCCGGATGGTCTCCTCCGTTTCTTGAACTTGCTTGTGTGCATCAAATGAGTCCTGAAATCAGAGAGCGGGTCAGTCGAGGACGATTCCCATCCGGCGTCCTGCAAGCATTCTGAGTCATACTAGCACTTTCCTCCCGAGGGTCACCTTGAGATATGGCGGAGAGTAGGTAAAAACGATGCCAGAACTGATATCATGGTGCCAGCGCAGTTGTCCTGGGGGCGAGTCGGTGTAGGAGAATTTCTCTACACTGAGGGAGATGTTCGAAGCCATGGTGAGAAATTGCCGGCGACGGTGGTAGGCGCCCTACCAAAGACAACTATTGAGTTACACGCATCACTGGTTGGATGAGCACGAGTAGGTGGTGCGTGGGAATGAGAAGCGGGTGAGTCTCGGCGATTGGTGATGCGCGGCATGGTGTTGAAAAGGTGACGGGCGAGATGCGGCTGCGGGAAATCCGCGCTAGTGCCTGATTGGGGATGGCTGGAGAACGGCCCTGGCGCGCGACCGGGCGGACATGGGCGTCGCGAAGCAGCGAGCGAGCTCAGGCGTCACAGTCGCATCGCCGCGCATCTCCTCCACCGAGCCTTGACGAGCGCGCGCGTCTCGCCCTGTGCCACTCCCTGAGATCGCGCCGTCCTCCCCGCAACGCGCGCCGACCGCCTCCAATCGCGCAAATCACCTCCGTCTGCCGGACAACATGGCCCCAGCGAGACCGCGCGAATCCTCCGTCGAACACACGCCTGAGTACGATGAGTTCATGAAAAAGTTGGAGCAGTATCATGCAAAGAGAGGGTACCTGTGCCCAGCCTCCCTTGCCTGCGATTGCCACTAATCCCAGCCCAGCACCACACTGGATCACGAACCAAAGGTCGGCCACAATCACCTGGACCTGTACCGTCTCTATCAACGCGTCTGTGAAGAGGGCGGGTACGACAAGGTCTCCGATACCAAGAACAACAAACTAGCCTGGCGCCGCATCGCTGCCGAATTCATTCCCTCCGACAAGAATCTCACCACCCACGCCTTCCTTGTCAAGAAAGCATACTACTACAATCTCGCGTATGTACCACGTCGCCGCATTGGAGTCTGTCGCTAACCCGACCTAGAGCCTACGAGATCACCGACTTACACGGGAAGGAGCCTCCACCCAAAGAAATCTTGGAAGACGTCACTGCGAAGGGTGGAAATCTTCTCACCCGCACCAAAGAGAACTTTTTGGCCCCGAACAACCGAGAGCTCGAGAGTCTCGCCAACGGTCAAGATAAGGATAGTGACGTTTCAGACGACGAGAACGAGAAGACACCAAAGGAAGACAAGATGGATATTGATGAACCGCCAGGCAGCACTGGCAGGGTGACTCGAGGTGGGTGATCTGGGCGAGCACGCCTTATTTGGACTGGCATCATTCCTGCAACATCCAACCCACTGCATCTCTCCCTGTCATTCGCTATGGGTAACATGCATAATAATCAAACTAACGCGCCCCATACAGCCCTCCGTCAGGCCCCGCCGCAACGAGTTCTCTTTCAACCCGAGGTGTCTTCGAGACAAACGCGCTCCTCCGGCCAGCACAATTCCCCCACACCGGGCTCCTATTCTCAATCGAACGGTTCATTGAACTCAGGCGGTAACAGCATGAGTATAATCGCGAACTACGAGCCCAAACCGGTCGTCCCTTCAAATGTCAAGCCGGTCGTGACGCCCAGCAATAACCCAGAGCACTTCCGAAACCTGCGTAGTCGAATGACGAGCAGATATGCAAGGCCGCCCCAACCAAACAAGGGCATGATGCTACCTGGCAGTAAGTAAATACCGTATACTATCAAGACTTCGACTGACTTCTGCAGCGGGTTTCACCGGACCCAACATTTATATCCGGGCTTTGCTCGCCCTCCAGTCGGGCAGTGTCGAGGAGCAAGCGTACGCACTGCACCACCTCGTTAAGATATCACACGAAAGAGGTGACAAGTACCGGTTCGACGGCTTTCCAGGTCTTGCGGAAGCTCTAATCGAACGGCTTCTTGAGGTCACCACTCTCTTCTATGGCATACATTGGGAGATTTGTTATTGTGAGGACGAGTCTCTTCAGAGGAACGACACCCTGAATGGCATCAATGGCACTGCGGACCTCCTTCGCAAGATCCACTCCCACGCCCTTCTGGACTTCACCGACGATGTCCAAACGAAAGAATTCAGTGAGGCTCTTGGCCGCATCAATGAAGCCGGCCTGGTCATCCGCAATCTAGTTATGCTGGATGCAAATGCGCACTACGTCGCTCAATTGCCATTGATACAGGATTTCATCACCATTGCACTCAACCTACCACCGCGGCCGGCTGTGATCGAGCTCAAGCATTATGCTCTCGAGATTGCCGAACAGCTGTCTAGATACTGGATGCTTGATTCGGATCATCATCTCTACCAAACTCTCCTGGCCCAGCTGGATTCCAATGATCGGGGTACCATAATTACTGCACTAAGAGCTCTGTCTCGGATAGCTATGAACGCGAATCCGAGATACGAGTTGACCAATGTGCCCACTCATATCGTCCAATACGTTTCAGAGTGGCTACTGGTCGAGGACGAGCATTTGCGTGAAGCGTGCTTGGATTTCCTTTACCTCTACACCGCCACGACTGAAAACGTGGAAACCTTGACGAAGCATATCGACGTTGAATCACTGGTGAAGCAATTGGTTAGGCTGCTGTTATACAATGCACAGACAATCAGGATACCAGCTCAAACAAAACCACCGGGCAAATCCGTTGGTTCCGCTCCTGAAACAGCGCCGAAACTCGCAGCATCAATAATCGACCAGCTTCTCTCGCTGGATGAGCCGGATCGCAGCTCCCAATGGTATTAATCCTAAAAGGACAAGCTAGTAACTACTTACTAACTACTTAACAGGCTTAAGACATGTTTCGAAGAGGATCCGTTGGGAGAAATCACACAGATCGCCCTGTGGACAGCCTACAATGCAGCTTTCCAAGGACCCATCCAGAAACTAACAGCTCAGCACACTTCGTCATCGCTGCCTTCAACACCAGGAAGCTCAGCGCCACCATCGACTCCAGCGAAACCACCAAAACCGATGATGGCTGCGAAAGATTTCATCACCAATGTTTCTAACACGTTCCCTTCGGCAGCAGCGCAAGTCATCACTGCAGGCGGCGTACAAAAATACACGATCAAAGGCATTCGACCCCGCAGTGTGCCTGTCGACCTGAGGAATCGACCTTACATCAAGTGTCGATGGGTGTCACCTCCATCGTTTCCGTCAGGCTCATCGTCCGGTGGCGAAGAGTGTGGAGAATTCGTCAAGGAACCGAAGCAGATCTGGGAGCACGTTCTGCAGAAGCACTTGGGGCTCACGAAAGATTCGGAGGGAAAATGGAAGGTTGAGGAGCCGACGATGAATGGGGCGGGCGAAGAGAGCGAGACAATGGGGCAAGCAGCGAAAAAGGTCGATTGCCGATGGGCAGGGTGTCTTCATTTCTCGAGGGCTGGCGAGGAGCCAACAGTGTTTGAGGTGGGAAAGCATGTGCAGACACATCTGCCGGACAGCTCGGACAAGTCGCAGATGCGCAACCAACACAACCAATCCACCAACTCAGTGCTGGATGCCACGTCCTCACTGCACCAGCAGTACTACGGGTCTCTGCCATCGCTCCGTAGTGCTGCTGTAAGAGAGCAGATCAGCGAGATCCAGTGGCTCAACACGGCGATGGATGAACGGAGCGTTGCACAGAGCCTCTCCGGCGCGTCGGCCATGGTGTTGCGCAATCTTGCGAGACGGCTGAGTGCGGTTCCGACGCAAGCGGACAAACAGGCCAACGGAGACACGGACATGGAAGCGGACGAGTGTGGATGGGTGAGGAAGGTATTCGCTCCGGTGAAGGACGATTTGTTCTTCGTCATGGCGCATAATCAATCACTGAAGGAGGGGATTTATGATCTCATGAGGGACATCAGCAGCGCGGGGGTTTAGCGAATCAGTGGCTGTAAAATAGATGCACCGGCGTTTTTGGGGTTGGCTAGGTCATGGTCAAGATGGCAGGACGGGCGTTGCCAAGTAGCTGCAGCGCAAGCAGCAGCAGGCGAGCGGCAGGATTCTGAGTTCTCTCTCCGTTTTTAGTTAGCTGCAGCAGGTTGGTGATGACACCGGGCGACTGAGATGGGTTGGAAATTGAAGCATCTAAACATAGGCTCGTTGCAGAGTGGTGATGGCGACGGTCGGGAGCTATGCGAGATAGGGCTGTGCCCGGATCGGCCGGATCCCAGCAGGCGCGGGCTTGCGGCGCATTTTCAGAGCGCGGTGATTGGGGCGAGGCTCCAGCGCTTCTTGGCTCGTTCTACAGTTGACGTGTCGCGGAGGCTTGAATCTAGACAGCAGCCTTTAGCTGCGTCGAATCACGCCTAATTTTAGACTCGTCCATTCCGCCCGGAAACCAGCCCATCCGGCGCAGCACGTCACACCTTACATAACCTCCCTTGTATAAACCACAAACAAGCCCTCTTTGCCCTACGCGCCGAGCGACTTTCCAGCTCGCGTCTTCGACAATGCCTCCTCGACCGCGCAAGGGACACCGCAAGTCTAGAACCGGCTGCGCCAACTGCAAGCGACGCAAGATCAAGGTCAATGCCTACCCACGCGGAGAACCTACAGCACCCTTGCTGACACCCCAGTCCAGTGCGATGAATCCAGGCCCGAGTGCGGGAACTGCGTCAAGCATCGCATAAGATGCGACTACCTGGACGCCGGACCGCACGCCTCCCCGCAGTCGGCCTCGGCCAGTCCAGCGGAAGCAGCATGCGGCTCAACCACATCTCCGCAGGGAGACACAGTGATGCTTGGCGCTGATGACCACCATCACCACCACCCCCACGCCCCGCAGCCCATCGACCCGCGCTTCAGCAACAGCAGCAGCGGCGGCGGCGGCGGTGACGCGCACAACGACGCCAGGAACACCAACGGCCTGGACGCGCAGCAGCAGCTCCCGCTCAATGTGATCGACTTGGAGCTGATGTACAACTTCATCACGTCGACGTCGCACACCATGTCCTCGATCCCGGAGGTGCGCAACCTGTGGCGGCTCGAGGTGCCGCGCATCGCTTTCCGGCACGAGTTCGTGCTGCGGGCGCTGCTGGCCGTGTCGGCGCTGCACATGGCGCAGTGGAAGGCCGACCCGGACGAGCGCGACTTCTACCTCTCGCGCGCCCTCACCCAGCACCGCCTCAGCCTGCACGAACCCATGGCGCTGCTGCACAACCTCACGCCCGAGAACGGCGCCGCCGTGTTTGTGTTCGCCAGCTTGACGGCGGTCTTCAGTCTTGCGATGCCCCGCGCCCCGGATGATTTCTTGATCGTCGGGGATGAGGGCATCACGAATTGGCTCTTTCTGCTGCGCGGCGTGGCGTCGGTGGGGAAAGAGGCGCATGAGTGGCTGCTCGGCGATAACATTGCGGGCATGGTGCGCCAGGCGAATGTGCCGCTGCTGGACGATGAGCTGATGACCGAGGAGGGCCCGCCGCTGGTCGAGGACGAGCAGTTGATGAATTTGCGGAGGTTCTTGCAGCGCGATGTCGCGGACCCCGAGGAGCTGAGGGTCTACCTCGAGGCGACGGATAAGCTGTCCAGGGCGTTTGCGTACTTTGGCCGCTCCGGCAGTACCGCCGATCAGGAGTTGCGCAGCATTTTTGTGTGGATCTATCGCATCCCGGACGAGTATTTGGCGCTGCTGACGCAGTACAAGCCGCATGCTTTGCTCATCTTCGGGTTTTACAGCGCGTTGCTGCATCGCCTGAACTCGGTGTGGTGGGTGAAGGGGCGGGGGACACATCTCATCTCGCTTATCTATAAGCAGTTGGATCCGTATTACCGCTCGTTGCTGAGGTGGCCGATTGAAGAGATTGGGTGGGTGCCGACTTGAGGGCATGAAGGCGTCAATATTCCCGGGACAAACTGCGAAGGGAATCGACGGCCTCCCTTATCCGCAGGCGCAGCAGCACCCGGAGTTGGATTCGATGAAGCGGTTGGTACAAGGCGCTTCCCCCCACGGCTGCATCTTCTCCGGAGCCTGACCTTGGGATTGTCCCTCATTCGCACATAGTCGGGCATCATCTGATCGACAGACTACGTGGTGGTCCCGGGCCAAACCAGACTCATAGGAAGAAAGCTAGAAATCCGCTTGTATGGGATGCATGCGGACAAAGTACCGTCGGGCGGGCGGCTAGGCAACCGAATAAGCAGAAGAGGTAGTTGGAAGAGAGCGCCGAAGTCGGAATAGGTAGGTTGCCGGAAGTGCGTAGCAGTAGCCCTACGGTGAGAACAAGACCTGTCGGGACTACTGTAGATGAATTTTGTCTCGAACGGCTATTCGGGATAAAGTCATCTACTGCGCTGTCCCTGCATCTTGGGCAACTTCAGTGTGCTTAGCGCTTGGTAAATATTGCGAGAAGGATAAACTGGGTTGCTGTACAATTTATTCTGCTCTGGAAGCTGAAAGGAGCTGTTAAATTTAGGCTATATTTATTTCGAGGGCTTCTTTCGTACCATCCGGCCAGAGCAATGACATGGGATGGCCAAAGTCATTTTTGAGTTTGATTTCCTAAACACCAAGTTGGTGAAGACTCCAGATATGGGGAATTGTTTGGAGTGATGCTGCATTCTCTCTGTTCGTTAAATTGCATGCTGTCCCTGCGATGCGGTTTCACCGGCTTCAAGCGAAACAGATACAGATGCCATAGCGATATCCTTTCTATCATTGCCAGAGGTTTGAAGAAACTATCCAGACGCAAGTTCTGGAAAGATTGGTTTCATGCCTGTCCGCACGAAATGCTAGAAGCCCGAGCTTCTTTTTAGGATGCCATGGTGTAGACCGAGCGCTCTTGGTATTCACGCCCATTAGGTGGAAAATATCGAGAAGATACTAGAATGCTTGCCACGCCCAACCACGAGAATGCGAATTATCACAAGCCCGAACTTGATCATCTCTAAGAGGTATCTAGGTTGTCATCTCCGCCGGCAAGAACGCTATTGAACATGTGGTGACGGTTCATCAATTAATGTGAGGCATGAACTGGAGATGGAGGCACGGAATGCACCTCTTATCCTCATGTTATGTTACTAACTAATTGGGTAAAAAAAACACGATCTAGCTCGACTGTGAAAGTCACATTGTAAGGGGAGCCTGACTCTTAACTGATCTATCTCGCGGCAGGAGATGCAGCGACGAATTTTATTTTTTTTTTTTTTGATGTGCGACGTCTATTAACATCATGCTTTTGATATGTTGCTGCGTGACTCGATGGTCATAATGATGGTGGTACTGCTTAACGCAGGATCGAAGCAACTGAAAGTTGATCCAAGGACTGGCTTCGGAGTTATGAGGCGCCATTGTTGTGGTCTTGCCTTTGGATCCTCCATTTTTCCATCTTTTGTTGACCTCCAAGCCAATTTTCCTTAGGTGTTTGTACTGCAACAAAAACGCAGCAGGCCGTCAAGAAGGATATTCAGGGTGGTGAGAAGCGCAGGTTCCATGTACAGGGCATCAAGGACGTAGAACCCCTGGACAAAGGTGACCATGTACCCTAGCTGGGTACGTTGTTAACGACCAAGATTTAGCGGTTTTATGCTCTGGCATCGTATCGCGAGAAGAGAGGGAGGAAGAGGAAGGAGCTAACATAATACGGCGAAACCAAAATTTTCCACTGGTGACATGGCTGTGTAGGCCCACATAAAGTAGCAGTCAGCTTTGACCATCGGCCAAACGGTATGTACATACATGTACTTCTAGCCCAGAGCAACAAAATCCCATTGCCGACTTAAATCTTCGAAAAGCATGACTGAAATATTGGGTTCTAACGCATATCCACCCCGCTCTTTCGGTTTACGCTTTTAGATATTTATTTGATTTCGACGCCCTCATAGATGCATTCGCTCCTCGGAAAGACCCATTACAGACAATGACGCAATCTCTCGTGCACGCGCGCTTTCGCCCCGAGTCAACAACACCAATAAATATTTTCGTTCAACGTCAGGATCAAAATTCAGCATGACTATCCACAAAGCCATCGTTAGAAAATATTACCACGCTATCTATAAGCGGGAAATAAGGTGCGCAGGCTACTGATGCTAATCTGCCGGTATGAAGTAGTAACTACACGACCTGAACCCGGGACAGAGCAAGCATACTACGAAAGACGTATCGAAGACACAAACCTCCGCAAACCGCATTATTCCTCCCCGGTGGGCAAAAACTTCCACCATTCAAAAAAGAAAATACACCGTTTAGAGTCCTGCACTATTACCGTCATTACTACAACACACGCGTTTCGTCACAACGCACTCTCTCGGCTCACTGCTCCAACGCCTTGAACAGCATGGGCAGGATGACGCTCTCCAAATACGTCCAGTGCACGCTCGTGTAATCACTCGCCCACGCCGCGCCCGCGTGAAACGTGCTCTTGTATCCGTTCAGTGCAAATGCCTGCGCGTACAGGCCGGCCTCGATGTCCTCGAGGTCGAAGCGGCACTGCAGCAGTTTGTGGTTCGCGAACGCCAGCCACTGCGGGTCGGTCATGTTGTAGGTGCCGGCGCGCGCGATGTTGGCCGCGGCCTCGGAGACCAGCGCCTTCGCGCCGTCGGCAGTCAGGTCGGGGGCGCCGACGACGTTGGTGCGGTACAGCCCCGGGAATCCGGAGAAGACGAAATTCCACAGGTGTGATTCGCCGTCGGAGCCGGGAAGGTTGAGGACCGAGGCGTCGGGTGAGAAGTTGACGAGCTCGAGGCCGTCGGGCAGCCCCGTCGCGCCGAGGACGCCGATGTAGGCGGTCTGGCAGATCCAGCGTTGGAAAATGGAGAGTTCGCGTTGGTCGAGGTTGAGGGGCGCGAGGTAGGAGGGGACCGGCGGGATGGTATTGATGAGTTTCTTGGCTCTGATGAGTTTAGGGGAGCAGTCGTCGGTGGAGCTGGTGACGACGAGGGTTACGGAGGTGTCGGTGCGGTCGGCGAAGGCGACAGTGCTGGAGAAGAGGACGTTATCGCCGAAGTATTCGGCCGCGCGCTCGTAGAGGACGCTGTTGTTAAGGATGTCAGGCAGAAGGAGGCCTTGGTTGGCAGTGGCGTTGAGGTGGACGGCGCTGAACTGGTTGAGGACATAGGCGGTCGGGGCGCGGAAGAGGTCGCCAATGTAGCTGAGGAAGGTATAGATGGTGGGGATGGCAGCTTGGAGGTTGTACTTCTGGACGAAGTCGCCGAACGGCAAGCTGAGGTCCTCCGGGAGGGGTTGGCCGACGGGGAGCTGACTAAGGGAAGGGAAGGTCTGGTTCAAGTACTGGGCAGCCAGTTGACCGTAGGTTCCAAGGGCTTGCTGAACGGACTGAGGGTTCGAGGCAACCTCAGCAGGGATTCCGGTAGTGACAGGCAGGCCGGTATTGAAGTCTACATATTGACTTTGATACGGCGGGGTAGGTGCTGGCATAAGCTGGATGCCAAAGCGGCCAAAGAACTCGCGCACACCGGGAAGTTCGAGATAGGCGATAACGCCATAGTCGAGGGCGAATGGAGAACCAGGGGGTGAGTAGGTGTTGACATGACCTCCCTGGGATTCGGGGTCAGCTAAGCGCAGCGATGGGGAAGGATACGGCGCTTACGAGATGATTCTCCTTCTCAATCAGCACGACAGTCTTGTTGGCGTCAAGGACACGGGCAGCGGCATAAACACCTGCAGCACCGCCGCCAAGAACAACGACGTCACGCTCAATTATGTCTTCCGACTTGAACTTGTACTTTCCGGTAGGAGACGCCAAGACCGCAGAGGCCAGGGCGGCAAAGATGGAGAATCTGGACTTCATGGTGGCGAAAAGAGCGGATGCTGCAGAGGACGAGCGAAAAATTGGGCGGGAAAGGAGTGTGGAGGACGACAGCTTTTAAGTTGGTGCTTCGAGAAAGCTATTATGGTCACTGACTGGGGAGAGTAAGCCTGCCGCTTTCAGTGTCATGAACAAGCTCCGCGCTGTTCCGCGGTATGGTATCTGCCTTCTTGGCCAAGCCGGGCCGTTGGTGTTTGTCCTTACCTCTACTCACTAAACCTTGGCCAAAGTTTCCCCGCTCCACCATGACGGACTCGATACCCATTCTCCCGACGCAGCTGGCTGAAACTCGAAGCCACAATTTGGGACAGCAAACAATGAGGATACGGTCTTTGAAGAGTCGAAGTGGAGGCTCTTATCCGAGTGATGGCGGAGTGGTGAAGCAGAACGTTGGACGCACAGTCCACCAGGTCGGTCGTGGCAGAAAGTATGTGAAATGATATCGTATTCAGGGGATCAGTCAGCGAGTAGCCAGAGGCTCTCTTGACAGCCCAGCCTCGATTCGAAGTCACGCTTCTGCAAGCAATCTGGAGCTCTTGGGATACTCATCGCACGATGCGAAAGTGGGCACAGCTGGGGTCGGGGTGATGTTTTGGGAACCGAGAATTGCCCGGGTCGTCGCTTCCGAAACCGGGCGGGCCAGCGCGCAGTCCACCAACTCCTTCGCCGAATCTGTCCGCCTCCTCTCTTTCGTCACCGCCAACACCGCCCCGACGTCCGCCAGTCTTCCGGTCGAAGTGTCCTGGAGAATACTTCTGGCTTGTGCGCTCTTGCCTTCGGCGGTACCGGAGATCCCACCCAGTACGGACAGCGCAAGGAAACAGCCCACTTGCTCGGCGTGGACACACGGCAGTCTCCGCGGCACGCTTGTCAGGCACAAATCTCTCGCCGGACGCGACAGATGCCGGGCGAGAGCACCAATGCCGGCAAATGGCTTTCTTCAGTTGGCGTCTGCGCCAGGAGCTGAGAGCGCAGTGGCGGCCCTCATCGCCGAGCCCTTTCAGCCGCATCGGCGCACGTGCGGCGTCGAGCCTTTTGGTTGTTGACGCGGCCTCCTACCGATGAGCTAGCCGGCAGTTATAGCCACGCCCGTTGCTGTAGCCATCGACTCTCTCAGTGGCAGGAGCCTCAACAGTTGCGATGCTGCATAGACGTCTCGTGAGATCTGCGACAGACGGGTCCGATCAACGGCCAAGGGTCCAACAGCGTGGAGCAAGTGGGTCGCCGTGCTCCCCACTCGCGGGACTGACTTCCGCCTTGGAACATCACCACCATTGCTTAGGATGGCATTGCCTCCCCTGAGGTTAGATCCGCGCCTAGCGCGAGGATCCATCTGCCTCAGCGCTACGACCGATGAGGTCCAACCCGCCCGCTAACTGCCCACCTAGCCATTAAGAGCAACGGGAGCTACGCCAGTCTGCCCAATGTGGACGCGCACTCGCCTCCGCATGCCCCGCTCTTGTGCGTGCTCCGTCTTGGCCTCGTGCTGAGATTGCAGTCCGGCTTTGCGCATCTAGAGCTCGGTCAGGCTCGCAAACCTTTTTACGGTCCGGCCCTTTCCACAAGCGTGGCTCCGATCACCACTATGGGGACGGTGGACGCCTACACCACGCATTCGGTCAAGTATGTCCACCATGGCTTCAACATGGCTCCAACATGGCTTCCACATGGCTTCGAAGTGGCCACTGCGGGCTCAGCTGCTTCGGCATCGCCGTGGTGCTTCATGGCAAACAGGACGGCCTCGCCATGTATATAAGTAGTAAAAAAGCTCATCAGATTGCCATCACCATCCGGCAAGCACCACCTTCATTTCCCTGGTCTATCATTGGTCATGAGGTCCTTCATTGTTCTTCCTGCGCTCGCTGCGCTGGGGGCCTCCCAGTCCACCGCTGCTTCTACTGACGTCCCCGCTGATGTCAACCCCACCCCGGATGCGTTGGATCTTGCTTTTCTCAGAGAGGCTGTCGTCCCGACTTACACGACCGTCGAGGGCGTCTCTTCTCAGGACGTTCCCTACTCCACCGCAACCGCAATTGCCGCTGTTGAGGCCGATCAGTCCGAGACCCCTCTCTCCGTCTTCCCCGCTGTGACTACCGTTGCCATCAACGCAGCCGGCGAGGATGGAGCAGCTGCCACTGCCAGTCCAACCGCCGCAAAGCGTGACATTGACGCGGAGATGCTCCAGAAGCGCACCGCATGTGCGCCTCAGGCCACCATCTCAAACTACTACAACGTCGATGTCTCGAGCTACGAGAAGTTCAAGGCCGACACTGTCATCGCCTCTGTGGCCAGCGCCGCGTCCACACCGCAGGGGTATTTCCAGAACTTCAAGAACAAGGATGCTGCGAACAGCGCTTGTGAGTCGCTTACCTGACCTACAGTCTTGCCTGTACTTATCCCTTCACAGACGCCTACCTGGGTTACACCGTTGTCGATACTGGATACGATGTGGACTCGTGCGCCAAGGCCTGCACGAACAAGGAGGGGTGTCTTGCTTTCAACATCTACTTCGAGCGTGATCCCGTCGTCGAGCCTGGCTCTACCTGCGAGAACCCTGATGCCTTCGCTAATATCAAGTATGTCTGCGCTTTTGCTCCTGTCGTAGCGTCAACTGACACCCTGCAGGTGCTCCTTCTGGGGTAGCGCACTTGACGCAGCTACTGCGACCAACGATGGCCAGTGGCGTGCCCAATTCCGCGTCGGTATCGCTGGCTCTAACGCTTACACTTCTTACAAAGTCGGTGGATCAATTGATGGCTGGACTGATCCCCTCAGCCTCGATAGTGCTGCTCTGAATGCTCCCCTGAGGGACTGCGCCGGTACTTGGACCTACATGGGTTACAAACTCTTCCAGGACGGTCCCTTCGATTCCAGCCTCTGTGCTGCTGCCTGCGATGCGCAGACCAAGTACAACATTGCTCATCCTCCTTCGAGTGGATACACCCCGCTGTGTGCCGCTTTTGGAACGTACCTCCTGACTAAGACCAACTCCACCGGCTCCTACATCCAAGGCCAGATGTGCACCATGTACACTTCTGCCTGGGGCAAGCAATACGCTGTCAACACCGCCTCGTACGATGACTCGATTGGGGCCAAGTACACATACAGCTACAGCTTCTTCTACTCCAAGACAGAGCTTCAGCCTGTTTGCGACGCCGACCTTTCGGACCTCAAGAGCAACGGCGCAGAGTTCTGCACGTCCTATCTCTCGTACACTCCGCCAGTCACTACCACTACCGTGACTCGCACCCCCAGTGGCTTTATTACCCAATTCTCGACCAGCTCCACTAGCACAACGACCGTTTCGACTGTGACCGTCAGCAACACCGGTGTCTGGAAGCGCGACGAGTCTTCATCTGACACTTCTTCAGCCACCGCTACGGCCACCGACTATACTACCATCGCCAACCTCGCCACTGACTCTGTTGCTGTCCTTGCCGAGGTTGCTGTGGCTACTCCTGTCTCTAACGGGTCTTTCGTCGCGGACTCCGCCATCGAGAAGCGCGCTGTTGCCACCCCTGCTGCTGTCTCGAACTGGGCTGCGTACAAGATCTCGGCCGCCTGTTCGCGCGTCGCAACCGGCACATCCACTATCACGGCTACGGCCACTGCTCCTACCCTGACTACTACTGTCGGCACCCTTGGCCTCGCCACGGCTACGGCCACATGTGCTCTGCCGACTCAGAATTCTGCTCTCTTCGGTTGGAGCCCCTTGGTTGGCAACTGGGATTCCTCGCTTGGCCAGCCCTCCAGCAATACCGATGGAGCCGCCTATAGCCGCGCCTACACCGTCCAGATCCCCTTTGAGATTTGCATGTACGGTTCGTGCACCTCAGTCCTCAGTGTTGGCACCAACGGCTACGCATCCTTCAGCGACGTGATGATGAGCGTCTACTCGGATCTCGGCAGCACCTTGTACATCTATCCGGGCGGTGCCCAGGGCATCTTCTATCGCGTCAGTGGTCCCGTCGGCAGCAGACGCCTAACGTTCGGCTGGTTCACCGGCACGTACTCTTGGGGCCACCAGGTCACGCACGTCTCGATGGAGTTCCGCGAGGACGAGAGTAACACTGTCTACTTTAAGTACTTTGACGTCAACCAGGATGCCCCGTACAACAACCGCGCCAAGATGTACGTCGGTAAGAATGGAGCGAAGACTTGGGCTGTTGCCGAGGGCTCTAAGGTCGATCCCGGCGCACAGGCTAAGATCTCAACGAGTGGTAGCAGCGCCAGTGTCGAGCTGACGAGCCATGATCGCGTTGACTGTTGCACTAAGCTGGCTGGCACATGTGCACTGAATTTGGCGCTGATGGTAGCATCCCCTAGAGCGGGAATTTGGACGTAGGTTTGGCGGAGGGGTGTCTCGTGTGAAGGGTAGTGGGATGGTAGAAGACGCTGCTTGAAAAAAAAATAAAACTATTTACACCGTCGAATAGTAAATACATCAATGACTCTTATTTCTTGTTTGTTTGGCCTTATACATTGCTGCTAAAGTGTTCGTATGCTAATGTTTACAGTGAGTGATTGTCGCATGCCCTTGTCCGTCCTGTTTCTGACGCGTAAGCCAGTGTGGTCACTGAGCGACCGACATTCGTAGGAATGGCACATTGGTCAAAAGCCGTATAGTCCAGCTTCGAGAAGAACCGCCGGGCTTTAGCATGTAAACGTGGTCGGAAAATGTGGAAATTATATGGGCACCGGCGGGTGCCAAGCCACACAGCGAGGCGTCCATTTATATGCACCGTCTCTATTCCGCCAGCTGAGCCACAACACGATATAGCTCTCTTTTTACATCATGTGTTACGCGTACTTTTCTGTCCGGAGATATTACTGGACTTCTCTACGGACTCGACGCAAAAGTCTGTTTTCTCGCGGATAAGTAGACGCATTTCGGCCACCCTTTCGTTCCTGGCGCCCACCTTTTCTGTTCTTAAGCGTCCTGAGCTTTCACCTATTTCACACCTCGCGAAACTTATCTAGCGAACAATACACGCGCATCATAATCTACTTTTTACCGTAAGGAGAAATCGAATTCGCCCGGTAATAAAATTTCTTGAAAATTAGCACCGTTTACGTGCGGTTCAATGCTTCTCCTCCCTACCTCTATCAAGGTAGCGATGTTTCTACTCAAGTTCAGAACCACCTCAATGGTGGCATAATTGGCGATTTGCTAGGGCAACCCATTTCGAAGTTTGCAGAACTTTGTCATTCGCACGTGCTTTCGGCTATGATCGAAGGCCGTGCGCCTCGGAGGATAAGATGTCAGAGCGGTCGGGAATTGATAAAGCGCGATCGATCAGCTATATTGAACGACAGAATATCAAAATGTTCTCTGCTGTTGCTTCCCATGGAGGTTCTAGGAGTGACACCAGTTGTTCTTTCTGCGGACGGTTCTTCCCCGTCCCGGTCGATGCATCTATTTTGCTCCACGGGTGATTTTTTGGTGGTACAAAAGCCCCGCACTTCCTCGAGGCCAACACCGCCCAATTACGCCAGACGAGTATCGTCCCTTCAAGACCTCAGTAACTCCACCAAGACCAATTTGTTATCTGTAAAAATTACTCCGCATGCCATGTGCGGCATTGATATCCGCTCTCGCCAGAGTTGGCGACGCGGCTCACCGTCCGGAAGATATGGTCAAGTGGCTACTTGGTGTCTTCGAAGGGCAGGTCGTTCAGAAGAAATATTGCCACCGTTTGGACCCAGAATCCTTCGGTCACGCACTCGGAAAGATATTATCGTGTCCGCGCTTGGCAAACTGCCCGCACTGTTCACAACCAAGACTCGACCATGCCAGATCGGGAAGGTGACAGGGGCTCAGTCCAGACGTTCGGCCTTGGCCACTGATTGCCCTGCTTGGACCTGACTATCATGTCCATTTCCCCATCCTCCCAAGACCTTTAGGAAGACCGTACCTCAACGACGTACTTGGCACGCAGATGAAGCTGGGGAGGCGAAAGATAGCTGTTCGGCCGATGGCATGCCTGGGCCGCGGATATATATGCGCTCCTTGCCAGACTATGCATTACGTGCGCCGGTGGGGACAACTTGACTGATCGCAATGAAGCCTGCCTTGTCAACTCTCCTCACAGGCGCCGCCACTGTGTGGCTCCCTCTGGCGGCGGCCACGAAACCATGGGTCACTTCAGAAGCTCTTCGAGCTGGCATCACAACTGAAGGGTAAGGACTCAGCACTGAGAACTTCTGCTCGATATTAGCTGAACCATTACAGATTGTTGGAGAATCTTGCCGCACTGGACAAGATCGCAACCAAGAACGGTGGCAACCGGGTATATTTCGTGCCTCAACCGCGTCCCTGTCCAGTCTAACTAACACCACACTCAGGCCTTTGGTCTCCCTGGATACGCTGCATCAGTCGACTACATCAAGTCCCAGCTCGCCTTGGCCAACAGCACTTCGAAGTCCTGGATCCAGGACTTCCCCGCGCTCTTCAACCGCGTCGAATCCATCACCTTCCGCGTCGACAACACCAGCTACTACGTCTACGGCCTGACATACTCGCCCTCGACCACGCCCGAAGGCGTCACCGCGCCCCTCGTGCTCGGCCCCACCGGCGCCGCCGGCTGCAGCGCCGAGGGCTACGCCGACCTGGACGTCGCCGGCAAGATCGTGCTGGTCGAGCGCGGCACTTGCCCGACAGGCGGCACGCTGGCAGGGCGCGTCCGCCCCGCCGCCGCCGCCGGCGCCAGCAACGTGATCATCTACAACAACGTGCCCACCAAGGTCACCGGCGGCACGCTGTCCGCGCCCGACCCGGCCACGCTGGTGTCGTCCGGCTTCATCAACCAGGCCGACGGCTGGGCGCTGCGCGACCGCCTGCTGGCCGGCGAGGCCGTGACCGCGTTCTTCCAGCAGACGCAGACCATCGAGGAGCAGATCACGCAGAATGTCTTCGCCGAGACGATCGACGGCGACCCCGCGAACGTGATCATGCTCGGCGCGCACCTCGACTCGGTGCAGGCGGGCGCGGGCATCAACGACGACGGCTCGGGCACCTCGCTGATCCTGGAGGTCTTCCAGGCGCTGCAGCAGTTCAAGGTCAAGAACAAGGTGCGCTTCGCGTGGTGGGGCGCCGAGGAGAACGGCCTCGTGGGCTCCGAGTTCTACACCGCGTCCATCGCGAACACGTCCGAGGCGGACAACTTGCTGCTCTACCTCAACTTCGACATGGTCTCTCGCGGCTACTTTGGCGTCTTTGACGGCGATGGCAGCACCCATGGCCTCGCGGGCGCGCCCGGGTCCGAGGTCATTGAGAAGTTGTTCGTGGATCATTTGGCCGGCCAGGGGCTGAATGTCAGGCCGGCGGTGTTTACGGGCGGCAGTGATTATGCGTCGTTCATGTCGACGCTCGGGAAGCCGGTGGGCGGTCTGCATACCGGGACCGGGGTCGAGCAGGACCCGTGCTATCATCAGGAGTGCGATACGTTTGACAACGCGAATCCCAGAACGCTGACCATTAATGCTAAGGTAAGCTTGAAGAAGGGATGGCGGCATGGGAGATTTGGACTGCTTGGCTAACTGCGGTGATACAGGCTGCGGCTCATGTCCTCGCGACGTTGGCGATCCAGGGGGCCGAATTGATTCCCAAGGCGCCATCGAATGCTACTGCTGCGCTGAGCCGGAGGTTCTTGAACGGGGAGGGCGTGGAGGGTTTCCCATGGACTGAGATCGAAGGGGAGAGGCATCTGGGTACTTGTGGTCATGATGTGTAAAAAAAAGCGATAGGTTCGGCGAGTACTAGAAGGTTGAAGAATCCAAACCAGGTGTAAGAACGGATAATACCAGACGAGTAAATGAGAAAAATTAGATTTAATAGCGCGTGTCATCCCGTACACCCAGTGATGTTGAGAACATGAGTTTATGGATGGCATACGAACTCGTTCTTAAAACGGGAGAAATGCCGACATGGCATTGATCCAAAGGTAGAGAACTTCGTACGAGAACCAATGACCAAAGTGCGTATCAGGCCTCATCCTGGGGATGCACGGGAAGCCCCGCCGATCATCCGCGGACCCAGTACAGTGATGGGTCCAGACTGGCTCCACGGGGGATCAAGCTGGACTGCACGTACTAGCTGCCACTCAGCAGCTCGAATTACGCATGTGACTCGCAGCGAAGGGCTATACCATTGTCGCTTGGAAACGCATACTATGCCGTACCTCTCAATTGAACTTAAGTCGGACAACAAGAAATATCGGAAAGTGATGGATGATGGTGAAACCCCAGGCATTCACTGTCGCTTGCCTTGATCAGCTGGAAGCGCATATCTTTACTGCGCCTATCCCCCATCTATCCGATCATGGTCTTATGCACTTCCATCAGACAATAAAAATACAAATGTGCGATGTCTGGGCTATATCCTCGGGCATAGCCTCTAGATTGTGGACCTTTGCTTATCTTCTGTTAGTGGTAAAGGAGGCAGGGAGTCACCAGAGTCAAAAAATATGTGGACTCCCATTTGCTTGAGCCAAATAGGCGGTGTCATTTTTAATAAGTACGGTATATCTCGAAACATCTCGGTGAAGGAAGGCCCGCAGGGTTGGTGGCCAGTACATCGACATGGCCCAAGCGTTCTAAAACACTATCGTGAACGCAGTAACTCAATTTCTCACTACTGTGTTCTTCGCAACCACTGAACGCGGGCGGAGATAGCGGCAGATGCAAGTGCTATGATGTCAAAGTCAAGCTGTGGGGTAAGTTCTTGGAAACATTCTTAAAACCCTCTAGGCCTTCACCAGCTTCACCAATTTTATTCTGCGAAAATATTGAAAGATAATGGCTCCACCTCGCAAAGCTCTCATCGCAATCACCTCAGCCCACGCGCCGTTATATCCCGACGGCAAGGAGACCGGTAAATCCATTCCTCAGCACATTCGAAAGCAAGGTCTGAGACATTGCAGGACTCTTTATCACCGAAGCCCTCCACCCATTTAACGTGTTCAAGAAGGCGGGATTCGAAGTCGACCTCGTCTCCGAAACCGGCACCTTCCAGCCCGACTGGTTGAGCCAGCAGAAAGACTGGCTCCCCGACGAAGACCGGCGCGTCTGGGAGGATCACAGCAGCGAGTTCCGGAGCAAGCTGGACAAGTTGCTCAAGCCATCTGACGTGAACTGGAAAGAAGTACGTCGTGGTGTTTGGACATTTTTTTTTTTAAAAAAAAGAAGAATAAAGAAGAAAAAGAAACAGGGATGGAAGCAAGAGTACAACTTTAACACCTGCCAGTACGGCCTTTTCTTCGCTTCGGCCGGACACGCCTCCCTCATCGACTATCCCACAGCCCACGGCCTGCAATCACTTGCCTCCAACATCTATGCCTCCAACGGCGGCATCCTCTCCGCCGTCTGCCACGGCGGCGCCATCTTCCCGGGCGTCCTCGACCCCACCACCAACAAACCCATCATCAGTGGCAAGCGCGTGACCGGCTTCACGACGCGCGGCGAGGAGGAAGAAGGCGTGCTCGACACGATCAAGAGCTGGGACCGGCCGACTATCGAGGCGAGCGCAGCATCCAGCGGCGCGACGTACGTGAGCCCACCGGGGCCGTGGGACAGCTTCGCGGTGACCGACGGACGTATCGTGACGGGCGCGAATCCAGCGAGCGCACATAAGACGGCGGAGGAGGCGGTGAAGGCGTTCGACGGGCTGTAATATTAACCGCAAAGCTCCCTTTCTCATTAGTTTTCTTACACTTCTATACATGATTCGTAATGACAAAGGAAAGAGCGAGAGAGAGCGCCCTGTGTCCCATCACGCGTCCTAGACTCTCATCCTTTTTTATTTATTTACTTATTTTGGCTCCCGTATCATCTGCACCTCGACCGTCCGCACGATCCCGTCCTCACAACTTCTCTTCCGACCCACGCCTCCCCCTCCCCCCTCAATGACCGGCGTGCCCCTCCCCATGCTCTCCATGCCACCGCTTTCCCCCCTCCCCAGCTCCAGATCCTCGCCTCCCCGCACGCTCGTCGTCACCTTCATGTCACTTGGCGGGATGAGCATGTTCTCGTCGCTGCCGTTGCAATAGGTATGCGCGCGAGCGCCCATGTTGATGCTGCTGCGCGGACGCGTAGAGTTATGCGAGTGGAGCGACTTCTTCGTCAACTCGATGCCGCCGCCAGGGCGGCGGCGCGAGTTTTGCGAGCGGCCGGTGTGGAAGTAACTGTTGCTGCCGCCGGTCTGGCTGGGGTGCTGTTTGCGGAGGTACTTCCAGAAGGCGGGGAGGACGGGGAAGCAGGCGCAGACGAGGCCTATGCCGACTTCTGCGATACTGCAGTATTTGCGTCAGTTGGGGGGATGTATCTGGCGACGGGAGAAGGAATGATACGATGATGATGATAATGATGATGATGGTAGTACTCACCCCCACACGTTGATCAGCGTGAACGAGTACGTCTGGTCCAGGCTCGCGCCGAGCTTGATGATGTCTATGAGCCGGATGAACGTGCATATGCACGCCAGCCCTCCAGCACCGAAGACCGCCGCGATGCGCAGCTTGGCTGTGAGCGCGACCTTGAGGCCGCCGGCAAGCGGGCAGGGGATGAGCAGGACGGCGATGTCGGAGATGAGGCTGATGACGTTGTCGGCGAGGATGAGGGCACGCTGGTTGAAGCACTGCCCTTCGTCCGAGTAGTCCCAGAACAGGTGGATCGGGCGGCAGATGAAAATCTTGAGGAAGAGCATGAGCGTGTAGTAGCAGCCCATCAGCAGCGTGAAGCCGCAGACGAGCCGGCAGTAGCGTTCATAGGGCTGGAAGACGCGGGTCAGGAAGAAAAGGATGGAGGCTTTCGTGGCGAAGACGGTGGGGCCGTATATAACCATGGTCGCGTAGACAGCCTACTCATAGTGAGTTCGTTAGGTGCAGTGTTTCTCCAGTTGAGAAAACAGAGGTGTTCCTTAGTCTGCGAAGGCATATTGCATTTATGTTCGAACGGGTATGGATAAGGCGCACGAAATCCTCTTACCTGGCTGAAAGGGATAATCTCTGTCTCAGGGACATTCCATTGGTGTATTCCACCGCCGTGACTTATCACTGGATGGATTTTAGTATGGGGTGCGGAATAAACCACTTGCTGGTGGTTCGAGCACTCACTTATTATGCTTATTATACAATAGCCTATGAAGCCTAGCTATATACGACGGAATCAGTATCGTTCCCAAATTTGAGATATAGAATCATACATAGGCAATAACGCAGCAAACTGCAAGTATATCAGCTCATGTCCTGATTGGAGCTGGTTCCCCGTACTACTCACAATCATCAAGCCCATACCTCCCGTGAACGACATGCCGCCCTGCCATGCGGAGAGCGAAGAGTACAGTCGTGCATGCTATACCCGCAATGTCGACTCCTAACGCTGCTGTCTTGACGCTGCTCTGCTGGTTGCCAAAGTGTGAAATTTCACCGGGAGGCGGATCCAAGCCAGGCTGGGCCATGGCTGACAGTGAAGAAGTTGGAAGCGGAGATACAGCGCCGCAAGATCAAAAAGGTAGGCACGCTCAGGGCGCACCCCGCAAAAGGGGACAAACGGTGGAGTGGGGAAAGCAATCAGAAATAGATGAAAAGATTCACCCCGAGCGAGCCAATACACTTCGAACCTGTGAAACGTCCTCTCCGCGCGGGCGCGCGAAGAGAGTGGCAGGAGCACGAGCCTAAATCCCCTAAACTTAAAATTTCCTTTTCTTCCTTCCTGCTAACTCGGATGGCCGAAAGCAGACCGTCACGACAGCAGGGCGATTGAAGCAGTCGCTCGTTTTCATTTCTCGAGACGACACTTTCAGAGACAAACGCGACGTACATGCCATATTGGGTGATCAGCAATCAACTGCGCAGCATTCTCCCACCAAGGAAGCAGGGCCGGCCTGGATTATGCGCGCCATTTGGTAACACAGCACGCATGAGGCGACAGGTTGATCCCGAGGCGACAGAGCCGATTTGTCTCAGGTCCTCGGCAAGTAACGTAGCCCCGTAAAAGGCCCCGCAAGTGGTAGCTTGCGACGGGAGATTGCATCCTGGTCATGATCACTGGGGCTAGGCATGCGCCGAGACAGCTCATTCTCGTTCGCTTGACGGCCGGCTAGTTCAGCTGAGGGCCTGTATCATTAAGCTCCCGCCCGAGTCAGGAGGGATGGGGTTATTAACCAGTAGTCTGGGCCGTGACAGGGAGACCGGTAGCCGAAGCGAGACGGGGGGAATCCCTCCCGAAAGCAGACCCCAGAAGGTTGGAGGTATTGGCTCTAGACCGGGTCAATGATTGGATGCCGAGGTATTACCAAGAGCAACAAAATCCCATGAGGCCGGAATCGACACTGCCGTTTGAAGCGTAATATTTTGCGTTTGTCCCGCAACGACGCCTCGGCGCTGTGGCTGTCCTCCTGGGCTGCTTTCTGCGAACGTGAGGAGAGACCTCACAGGAAAGTGCTCCGCACGGTTCAGTGACCGTTGGATCTTCCGTCGGGCACTGTCACCATGGCAGGCAGTGCGTCCGCTTCTAGCAGATACCATTCGGCCGGCGCTCAGAGAAACCACCAATGGAGAGAATAGATCCTGGCGGACAACGATGATCGACTGTTTGACAGGCTCCGCTGAGCGGGGGCACCTCAAGGCACGACGGTGAGAGGCAGAGAAATTTTGATGTTCGCGCCGCATAGCGGTGTGGGAAATATGTGTGGCATTGAGAGCGCTTAGAAATGGCCTGACAATTGCTCCCGACTGCGCCCAAGAAAGCAAAAGGTGGCTACCGTGCCGCACCGGGCCGGGAGCCCCGTGGGTTGTCCCGGATTTGCCTTCCCGCCTTGAGTGGCATCGGCTAGCGCTGAGTCCCGCATTTATACCTTTAGTTTGTGGAGAACGGTCGCTCGTCGCATTTCGCATGATTCAGAGGGACCCACAACACCTGCAATCGTGCCTGCATTTCGAAAAACATCTGCAGCGCTCCGCTCGTGCATCAAACGGCATTGACGATTCGCGGCGTGGACAAGTTGCAGATTAGGGCTTTTTCAATGTGCTTGGCCGAGGTTAGAGCGTTGTTGATCTGTTAATTGAACGATTAACCGATCCACCGTAACAACAATTTCCTGGGATGAAAGAGCTCAATGGCCGAGGTGAGCTCCACACATTCTCCAGCACGTGCCAGGCAAACCGTGTGCGTCTCCGGCGTTCTATCTTCCGCAACCACGACTGCGACATGGCTAGAAGATTGCCATAGCGTTAGGCGGCGAGGAGACTCCGCCAGGCATGTTTAGAGGCACCGACGAGACGAAGAAGGTCCACCGATTAAGCTCCTTGCACATGGCCGCAAGTTCCTCCAGATCAAACATCTCGCCTTTGGTTATGGAAGGGTCAGCGAAGCAAGTATTGGTGAGAAGGGTCCAGACCCACCAATTGGAACTCCCCAGCCGGCGAGGATGAATTCGTGCATCATAATACCTCCTGGCCTGGGCGGGTATACCTTAAAACACCACTCAGCTTACCGAATTACTTGCGATCTGGATCATCTTACCTCCCAACTGATGGCGTCACCTGCAATGGCTGAGAACCCCGTATCCCAGAGCCAGCGCAAGACGTCCTTAGTGCCCTCAACACCGGCGTGGCATGGGCTGTCGCTGGCAGCGTATGCTCTCTTTGCTGACTCGTCCATGACATGTTCCCACTCCTTCGTCACACCGATGCGCACAAATAGTATATCACCTTTTTGGAAGGTGATATTGGACTCTTTGGCGATCTCCAGAATATCGGCAAGCTTGATCTCATGTTGAGAAAAGGTCGTGTACTTGATACCTTGTCTTTCGGCCCACGATACGTAGTCAATAAGAACGCCACGACCTGAGACGACTCGGTCAGTACAGCAACAAAGCATAGCATATGGAGAAGCCCGAACCGGCGATTCCCGCTCTGGCCCAGTGTTGCATCCCAATGCGGTCGTTCTTGCGATCCAAAATCTCCTCCTTCGTGGTGCCACCGTAAAAGACGCGTTCTGTGCTTCCTTCACTGGCAGGCTGGGAAAAGTGTCGGAGTCCATCCCATTGGCTACTTTGTTCTATCCATGCAGTCAGTATGCACTGCCAAGTCTCCGGCTTTGAAACCTGGCCGAAACTGGATGAAGTTCAAAGGAAGAGGAGCTAGCTGACTTACGAGGATTAAAGGTGTATATATCATCGAACGCCACACCTCCGAGTAGTGGCACAATATTCAGCTGGCATGGCTGGCGGTTGAAGGCCGCAAACTCCAGCTTGTTAAGGTCCCAGCCAAGCGTTACTCTTCTTCCCGTTTTGATCTCCGATGCAGCGGCGTGGGCAACGCGCTCTGGCGTCAAGAGAAGTAATTTACCCAGGCCCTCTTCACGACTTCCTGGTTTGCCTACCCAAACACGCTTCGGATCGGGCAGTTGGTCAAAAGGTATCTCGAGAGCAGACTGGTCAGACATCTTCGATAGGCTGATGCTCGACTGCAGATTGAGGTGGGGTAGAGTAGCTGCTGAAAGCACAGCAAGCTCGTTACGAGAGGGGTTAGATAACGCCTTATGCAAGTTCACTGGCACGTGAGACGCTATAGCGCTCTGCGGTTGATCATTACTCCTCATGTATACGCCGCAAAATCAGGTATGTATAACATGGGGTCCAGACCGACGATTAATAGTAGGCCGCAAATCATATGAGCCATTCTCGGCTTCGCCATTTTAAGGGCTAATTCCGTCGCAAATTGGGCTGAAAAGTCAGAACCATGAGGACGTGCGGCACACTCTTATGGAGCCACTGCCGGGTACGTAGCGAGCGCCAAGTGGTACTACCGATCGGGGAACGAGGGGAAGCAAGGGTTGCACGGAGCACCTGTACCTCCACCGGGAGACGATCCATGCCGGTTCTGAAGTAGTCTAACTAACGCTATTGTGGGCCGTCTGCATGTCTCTCAAGTGAGTATAGGCTGGGTGAGGCATGCTTATACCCAGGTTCAGCTCAGCTCCTGTTGTCCGGGCCAGCTCTCGATAAGCTGTCGGTTCCAGAGGCGACTCAAATCTCCCCAAGTCGTAGGAAGGACTAAGGATCCTCCAAACTCGAGAAAAGATCGGTCGCAAAGCTTGACTATTCTTAGGCGCCATGAAGAAGGCCGGCTCCCATACCAGTGGTTACGGGAAGCTTGTTTTCGCATTTATAGCCATAGGATCGCTGGTATGTAAGACAACCCTTCGAAGACTTTCTCGCTAGCGTCACGGAAGAGATACTACGTACTGACTCTTCTATGCGCATGATAGACCTACGGTTATGCTGCATCTATCATCAGCTCAACCATCGGTCTGCCGGGATGGTACCTGTACTTCGATCTTCCCCAGAGCGGCGAAGATGGTTATGACAGCAAGACCACTCCCGTCATCTCCACGGCCAATGGCCTCTTCAGCGCCGGCGGAGCGGTGGCTACACTTATCGTGATGTGGTCCTGCGATGCTTTCGGCCGCATTCGTAACATTCAAATAGGCTGTTTGCTTGGTCTTTTCGGAGGTGCATTGCAGGGAGGAGCAACTAGCCTTGGGTGAGTTGTGCTAACGGTGCTGAAGAAAATGTCTCATTTGCTAAGCGTTACATCTTTGCAGCATTTTCCAAGCGGGCAGGTTCATCATGGGTATGTGTGTCGGCACAATGGTCACGGTTTGCCCGATGGTAGGCAATCCCGTCCGTAGGCCTTGCGGTAGCTGACGAGATTCAGTATTTCTCGGAAATGGCAGATCCGGCATCACGCGGTTGGCTTGTGGGTCACCATGCCATCTTCCTGGTGTTCGGATACATGCTGGCGGGCTGGATTGGATTTGCCATGTACTTCGCACCGAGCGAATTCAGTTGGCGCTTCCCACTTTGCTTCCAGACCCTGCCACCGTTGATCTTGCTTGCTGGGTCCCCTTGGGTTCCTCGATCCCCTCGCTGGTTGGCGTCCAAGGGCCACATGGAAGAAGCTTACGAGGTACTCCGGAAACTGAGAAAGTCACCAAATGATCCTGTCGACATGGCGGCGAAGGAAGAGCTGTTCCAGATCAAAGAGCAACTTCGTATGGACGCCACCAAATTGTCTGCGTACGGTGGAAGTCCGTGGAAAGCGGTGATCAAGAGGAAAAGTTACCGCAAGCGCATGATCATCGGGTTCTTCACGCAATGGGGAGCCGAATTCGGTGGCCCACTCATCATCGTAAGGCCTGTCGCCTTTGCAGCTTGCCGGTTGCAAGCTAACGCTGCTGCCGCAGAACAATTATGCAGTCATCCTCTACACCAACCTCGGACAGACGGGCTACATGCCATTGCTGCTCTCGGCACTGTGGCTGACGACGGCAGGCCTGATCTACAACCCGCTGGGGGCGTGGTTGCATGACAAGGTCAATTCAAGGCGCACAATGTACATGATCGGGTTCGTGGGAATCGTCATAACCACATCGATTCTGGCTGCGATGACGGCGGAGTATGCTGGAACGACGAACAAGGCGGGCAACGCCATCGGCGTGCTCATGATGTTCCTCTACCTGGCGATGCAAGGTGAGTGTTCCTGTGTGCGAGGGGGCCAGCTGGCCGCTAAATCGTAGTGTCAAGGTACCTTCTGTGACACGACTATGTACCTGTACGTCTCGGAGATTTTCCCGACAGAGATTAGGTCGATCGGGATGGGATGGTCGCTGTTTGGGCAGTTCTCATGTAAGGTCTCAGCTGTCGGTGCGGGGTACGGCGCTGACACACGGTTACAACAGCAACGATCATCCTCCTGCAGACAGCACCAATTGGATTTGCGAACGTGGGATGGAAGTACTACCTGGTCATCATCTGCTGGAGTGCGTTCTTCTTGCCTTGCATCTATTTCTTCTGGCCCGAGACGGCTCGGTTGTCGCTGGAAGAGATCGGCAAGAATTTCGGCGACGAGGTTGCAGTGCACATCACCGACGCGACAGACGAGGAGAAGGCGCGTCTCGACCGGGCGCTGGAGGGGGCTGATGTGGTCAAAGACAATGGCATCGTGGTGAGCAGGGAGTCGCAAGGGAATAGCGAGAGCGTCAGCGAGCAGGGGAGTCCGAAGCGCGAGTGAGCAGGGCGGGGCCGGGTAAAAAGAGGGTGACGAGATGAGATGGAATTGGCGCAGATGAGCAGACGCTCAAGCATACGGGTGGTGTGGCATCAGCGCTCTCCGCAGAGAGGACACGATTTAATTACATAACACACACAGAGCGACTTGATTGGCTGTTTGGGCCGGACGGGGCAACGCCGACCCCGGCCGACGCGTTGGCGCGTCAAATGGCGCGTCCCCCGTCCACGTCCAAGTTCACCCCCGTCACAAAGGACGCCTCTTCGCTCGCCAACCACACCGCTGCGTTCGTGACGTCACGAAGCTCTCCCAAGCGTCCCAATGGTACTCCGGCGACGATCTTGGCCTTTACGTCCTCCGTTATGGCCGACCCTATGAATGATTCGAGCAGCCCCGTCATGGTCGCGAGCGGGCAAATCGAGTTGACGCGGATCTGCTTGGGCCCATATTCGGCCGCGAGTCCCAACGTTGCCTGGCAGTGATTCAGCCCGGCTCCCACTCTCGCCGCGTAGTACTCACGTTGGCCACTGCTCCCTTGGACGCGTTGTACCACACCAGTCCAGGCCGAGGACGATGCGCTCCCACCGACGCGATGTTGACGATAGCGCCGGGTGTGCCCTGCTTGATGACCTGCGATGTGAAGGCGTTGCAGCCAAGGTAGACGCCCTTGACATTGACGGCAAACACTCGGTCGAACTCGTCCTCGGTAACGTCGTTTGTGGACTGCGCTCTCTCTGTCATGAGCCACCAGTCTTCGTTATGTTAGACGAGAAACTTGCCTTGTTCGTGTACGTGGTGCCAGCGTTGTTCACCAGAATGTCCACTCTGCCCCATAGCTCCACGGCCTTGTCTACGGCTGCATCCCAATCTTGCTTCTTCGAGACGTTGACGTGCTGGAAGGCAAGTGCTTCGGAGTCGGCTGCCACCTTCTCGCCCGCCTCGTCGTTGATGTCGCAGACAAGCACCTTCGCGCCCTCTTCGGCGTAATGCTTCGCAATCGCTTCGCCAAACCCAGCACCAGCGCCTGAGATATGATCGTTAGCCTGTCGCGTTCTGAACATTGAAGCCTAGGGACACACCGGTGACTATGGCAACTTTACCGTCAAGCCGGCCCATTGTGACTGAAGGTTGTTCTGGTGAGGCACCTGCGGGGAATTGCGGGGGGAAGTAGAATTCCTGCCGGCTGCGCCGCGGTTATCAGCGCTTCACAAGAGACATGCGGCCGGCTCACTAGCCCTCGAGCCGTGCATCCTGTTCCGCTCTCTCGGTTCCTTTCTTGGCACCCGATTCCCCAAACCCTGATGCTGTCTCAGATGCCGATCACTCCACCGCTATCATGCAGGGTCCGCTGTTCCTATACATACATTGGCAGCTCCCACACGGTGGCCGTACTTCTGTAATTTGTCCGTCAACCTTGGCTGTTGCTCAATTTGCGGATATTAGCCTCTGACAACCTACTCCTGTCCAAACACAATCATGGCTTACCAGCTCCCTTTCAAGGTATATACGCCTTATAGCTGACTGGCTTGGCTATTGCTCATTCTACCAGCTGGACCGCCCCGATCTGCTTGAGACACAAGCCTACATTGGGGCCCGATGGGTCTCGGCAGGATCAGGTTCTACATTCGATGTTCTAGGTGAGATCAGACACCAAGAAACTCTGGGAAAACGAGGATCGCTTACCCTGTTTCTTTCTCGCAGACCCCGGCACTGACGAACCATGGTCTCGCGTTACCGACAGCTCCGCGGCCGACGTTCCTGCTGCCGTGCAGGCCGCCCAGGAAGCCTTTCTTAAGTACCGCACCGTTTCGCCTCGCACCCGGGCCCAGTGGCTATACCGGTGGGATGCTCTCATCAGAGAACACAAGCATGATATAGCAACCATCCTGGTCTACGAAACCGGGAAGCCTCTCGCTGAAGCCATTGGCGAGCTTGAATATTCCTTGTCCTTTACTTGGTCAGCTGCACTCGAGTCGCTTCTAAAAACGCTCACTGACCTTACCTTTAGGTGGTTTGCTGGAGAAGCAGAGCGTATTCAGGGAACTGCCTTCACTCCCGCACTTCCCGGTCGTCGGGTGTTAACCATCAAGCAACCGCTGGGCGTTACCGCGGCTCTTGTACCATGGAACTTTCCTATTGCTATGGTCCTGCGCAAGGCCGGCGCAGCTTTGGCTGCCGGCTGCACCATGATTGTGAAGCCATCGCCCGAAACTCCCCTCTCAGCACTTGCTCTCGCCAAGCTGGCCACCGAGGCTGGATTTCCACCGGGCGTGCTGAATATACTACCAACAAGCTTGGAAAACACGCCATCCCTCAGCGAAGCCCTTTGCTGCCATCCACTTGTTAAGAAAGTCTCCTTCACTGGTAGGTCTGACACTGCAGATACCTCTGGAAATCCAACGCCACATATCTGCCGACGTCAGCATTCCCCCGTGTGAACACATCTAACCTGTGCTCAGGCTCCACACGCGTCGGCAAGCTCATAACATCCCACTGCGCTTCCACCCTCAAAAAGGTCACCCTCGAGCTCGGCGGCAACTGCCCCGCCCTGATCTTCAACGACGCCGACCTCGACCAGGCCATGGCCCAGCTCTTCGGCCTCAAATGGCGCCACGCAGGCCAGGCCTGTGTCACCGTCAATCGCTTCCTCGTCCAGTCTGCTGTCTATGATGCCTTCCTCCAGCGCTTCGCCGATGAGACCCGCAAGCTCGTCGTCGGCCACGGCGCTGCGCCGGAGACAACCATCGGTCCTGTGACCACTCTGCGTGGCGTTGAGCGCGCGGAGCGACTGGTCGACGATGCCGTGACTAAGGGCGCGAGGCTCGTGCTCGGTGGGAAGAGAAAGAGTCTGGCGGGGAACTGTGTGAAGGGGTACTTCTTTGAGCCGACGATCTTGGCAGATATGAGTAATGATACTCTGGTGAGCTGCGAGGAGTGCTTTGCGCCCATCGCTGCGTTTTATAGGTTCGAGACGGAAGAGGAGGCTGTGAAGATGGCGAATGACACGCCTATGGGCTTGGCGAGTTACGCGTTCACTAAGGATGTGGATCGGTTGTGGCGGCTGTTTGAGAACCTGGAGGCAGGCATGATTGGGCTTAATACCGGTAAGTGCTTCGGTCTGTGTGCTGGATTCTGTTCAACGCGATGGCACTAATCAGCGTGGATGGCTACAGGCAACTCGTCGGCAGCAGAGTCTCCATTTGGTGGAATGAAAGACTCGGGCTACGGGAAGGAGTCAGGTAAGGATGTTGCGGTGAATGAGTACCTGATTGCAAAGACTGGCACGCTCACTGTCGAGGGTGTATGAGCCTCCGCATGTTTCATCCCCAGTTTTGGCCCTTCTTCAATTCCAGTGTGCGGCCTTGCTACATCCTAGGCAGAATTCACAGGCAAATAAGTGCTTATGGTCCCTTGCGGCGCCTACAACAAGCAGCCGGAAGTCTTGAAGTGATTAATCATCCTTCATCCGAATTTAGCTTACTCCCTACATGACTCGTGAGAAGACCTCCCAACAATGGATGAATCTTTTAATGCCAGATTATTGGCTACAGAGGATACGAAGGCGTCTCACCCACGTTGAGGATGATCAGACCTCATTAGGTGTCTCAACAAGACAATCTTAACGTTCAAGAATTCAACATTCGAGAGTCAGTCTGCAAGGCAATAAGGGCTTATTCTACTCTTTCGAGGATTATGAGGCGCTTCCAAGCGTTATTAGGGGGATATTGCCACCTATCCTACCTAGATGCGCACCTCACAGTTACAACGCGGATTTCTCATCTCACGACGCTTGGCGTATTGTTGATGCTCGTGGTATCCACGCTTAGCTGGACCTCATGGCATTGCGGGTTCAGAGCAGAAGTGCGGAGTATGACATGCTATTCATCTTGAATTCCGGAATTAGAGGGGATCACCAGATCGAATTGGTAAGCCTCCTTAAAGGCCAGGTTTTCAAAACAGCCCCGGCAAACGTCTTCAGGCTTACAAATTATGCCCACAGTGAAGCACAGGTTTGCCATGGCTTGTTGGGAGACACGGACATCTCTCAAGATCCTCTTGTCATGTTGAATTTGCAAGTCATAATGTTAGGTTGTATCTACCCGCTTACTGTCCGCAAGGGCGTATATAAAGCAGCGATCCTGCGCTCAAGCAAATTCACAATCATCATTTCCACCACAACTCAGAGAACAAAAATATCCCTCCCAATGGCAGAGAAAAGGTTCCAAGAGCTACTCCGGCGCAACGAGTACGTATCTCTTTCACTTGCAGGAGTCTCGCTTGTTCTGACACAGCGCAGGAAATATGCTGAAAAGCCCGTTAAATTCAGAAAACTGAAGGAAATGGTGGCAACAGCACCTCCAGACTTTGGAGGGCTCTACATCAGTCAGTCATAAGTGCCTCGATTACAAAGTTTGCTTGCACTCACACATCCCGCTTGCAGTCACTTGTGCCGACCAGCGTGTCTATCTGCCTGATGTCCTGGGCCTTAAGCCCGGAGGTAAGAGGCCTCTCTAGTGTTTTCCAATTGTATCATGCTCACGAGGGATTATTGTAAGATGCCAACATCATCCGCGTTGCCGGTGCCCGAATCGACGAGGGCGTCTTGAGGAGCCTGGAGATAATGGGCTCGGTCCTGCCTATCGGCTACATTGCCATCATCAAACACACGGGTAAGAATTAAGGCGGGCTCTGGAGGGAAGCAGTAAAGCAATAGAGGGCAATGACTGATGCTGTGCTGCGCAGATTGCGGGGGCTCAAACTTCACGGACGACGATATCAGGCAGGTTCTTGCGAAAAGGGCGCCCGAACACGCCGCCAGTATCGAGAACAAGGTCTTCGGCACCTTCAAGAAGTGAGTCCAGCACAGCTGTCGTTCTGTGGGTTTCCGTTGCTGATGTTGTGGGCAGGACGAGCATCGAGGCGAGCATTGCCGAGGATGTCGCAAAGCTCAAGGCGTGGCCATTCTTTCCGGAGACTGCCAAAATCGGCAGCTACGTGTATGACCTCGATTCCGGCGTGGTTCGCGAGGTGGTGCTCGAGAATTTCGAGGCCGGAAATTTGTAGAGTCGGTTCATCAAGTGCTCTGCTTCTGGTAGCAGTGAGATATGTAGGCCGTTAAATTAGTCGATTAGTTGTAGCGAAACTCACTCTGCAGGCTGCATATACTTCGGGGTTCCCAGTATGCTTTTCGTTGGTAGAATAGTGCTTTGAGAACGCTTGACTACCTCTCGGATTGTTGGAGGTCTAGCACTTCGGGATTTACATTCCGCCGTCAATAATCGGAGAATTCCGTGCTATAACTCTATTTGATCTTCTCCTGAGCTTTCCAAGGGATTCACCTGTTCTCTTCCTAAGCTCGAAGTTCGTGACATCGCAACAGTAATCATCAGCAGCGCCAGCTTATAATAGCAGCAAAAATGGTATGGCACATAGCTTAGACAAGGATTTTTGGCAGAAACAAAAGCTCATGATTGCCACCGTGATAATGCAGAAGCGGACGAATGTAGAGAAATATCGAAGTGTACCGATCTGCGGGGAAATCACGGCTCTGGAGCGAGCTTCTTTGGACGCCAGTTTCCACGACACGGCAGGGCGGACCCATCTTTCCCTCGGGGTCAGGGATCGTCTTCTGGACGAGAGATAGGCGTCCCCCTCGGTACAATGACGGTGAATATTACGACACTTTGCAGGGCGGTTATCTTTTCACACAGCCCGATAAG
Source organism: Macrophomina pseudophaseolina (assembly GCA_022204955.1). Classification (NCBI taxonomy): domain Eukaryota; kingdom Fungi; phylum Ascomycota; class Dothideomycetes; order Botryosphaeriales; family Botryosphaeriaceae; genus Macrophomina; species Macrophomina pseudophaseolina. The sequence continues at coordinate 50,643 of JAJJID010000177.1, forward strand.
TCTTGGCGGGCGGCGGGAAAAGCAGTGGAAAATCAGTCAAAGCAGAGAAACGGGCAATTTGGCCCGGCTTGGAGCTTTCATATGGCAAAGTGGCGAATGGTATCTCGTCATTTCGACGGGCTGGGCAGCACGCAAGTCTTGGTATCAATCACGGCATCTGCGGTCGCCCGCCGTCCATCTTTCTTGGCGCGCCGAGCACCGCCTTGGACAAGAACATCTCCCACCGCAGAAACACATCTTGCCAACTCTCTCAAGCTTTTGGCTATTCAGCTGCCACGCTCAGCTATCGTGCCCTGAGGCGGCCTCTATACCTGATTCTGCCCATGGCGCGATATGGTGCAAGGCCGGGCTCGGATTCGGCAGGGAATTATTCTGCCGCATTTTCTCCTGCAGAGCTTGATGCGACGTCTACCTGGTCCTCGGGTCTGTGTTTAAGCAGATCTTAAATACCCGGCCACTCCGCTTGTGCACGTTGTCATCGACTCTTCCCTATCCCGCCACAGAACGTCGTCTCCCATCCCAAGATGGCCGCCAATGACAGGAAAGACGCCACTGAGACTTCCGACGTGAAGGATGGTGCTGGGGCCGACAGCAGAGAGGAATCTATTAGCGATGTCGAGGTCCAAGGGGACTACGGATCCGGCAGAGACCACATCTTTTCGGATACCAAGGTTGCGGATTACTGGAGGAACATCTACGAAAATGCAAAGTACGAGGGTCGCCACCGCTTCGACCCGACCTTCACTTGGACTGCTCAGGAAGAACTGCGTGTCAGACGCAAGGTGAGTTACGCTAGTTTGGCCGATGGATGCCCGTTGTGCTAATAACCGCACAGGTCGACTTGCGCGTTATGGTGTGGTGCTGGCTCATGTTCGTGTACGTGCAGAATCGAATAGCTGGCCCTACCTGGACTTCTACTAACGCTGAAGTAGAGCTCTGGACCTCAACAGACGTAACATCAATCGAGGTTCGTGGGAACATTTGATTGATGTCGGCTTTGCCATTGCTGACACTCTGTAGCCATCAGCGATGATATGCTGGAAGAATTGGGAATGGACACCAACGACTATAACTATGGGCAGACTATTTTTTTGGTGTCTTTCCTTGCGGCAGAGCTTCCTTCTGGCCTCATCTCGAAGAAGCTTGGTCCAGACATGTGAGTTGCCTCCGTCTCGGTAGAGTCGCTCTCTGCTAAACTGTCATAGCTGGATCCCCTTCATTATTACTTCCTGGTCCATAATCTCTGCAGCGCAGGCTGGTCTCACGAATAAGACCGGATACTATGTCTGCCGTTGCCTCCTTGGTCTACTGATGGGTGGATTTATTGTATGTCATTCCACCGTTGCGGGGAAGAATCGTCATCGTGCTAATTCGACCCTCAGCCGGACACCGTCCTGTACATGACATACTGGTATAAGACAAAAGAACTACCAATTAGATTGTCGTGGTTCTGGACTGTGCTCAGCACATGCAACATGTAAGGATTCCGGCCGCACCGTTAGATGTTCATTAGACTAAGTACGTACACAGTGTTGGTTCTCTTCTTGCTGCTGGCATCCTCCAGATGAGAGGATTACAGGGCTGGTCTGGATGGCAGTGGCTGTAAGTTGCTTTTAAAGGTTGATCCTAGTACAGTACTAATTGAGTCTACAGTTTCCTCATTGAAGGATGCATAACTGTGAGTAGGGTTCCTTGCGTATACAGGAACAATAGCAACTGACCATTTCAGACCGTCATCGGAGTTGCCAGCTGGGCCATAATGCCTCCAGGTCCTTGCCAGACTGCCGGACGCTTGAGAGGCAAGAGCTGGTTTAACGAACACGAAGAGAAGATCCTCGTCAACCGCATCCTCCGCGATGACCCTTCCAAGGGCGACATGCACAACCGACAAGGCGTCAACCTGCAGCGTCTGTGGAAGTGTCTTAAGGACTACGACCTGTGGCCGCTCTACATCGTGGGTTCCCTCACCCGCAAACCTGCCCCGAGAATGATCACTAACGATGACCAGGTCGGCCTGACCAACTACATCCCGCCAAACCCGCCGCAAAACTACCTGTCCTACATCCTGCGCCAGATGGGCTTCAGCACCTTCGAAGCCAACCTCCTCACCATCCCTTCGCAGTTCCTCTTCGGCGTCAACGTAAGCGACCCGCCCAGCAGCATCTCCTTTCCGTCACTGACATCTCCCAGCTCCTCATCATCTCCTGGGTCAGCGAGCGCGTCAACGAGCGCGCCATCGTGTCGTCCTTCTCGAACATCTGGATCCTGCCCTGGCTCGCCGCCCTCGTTGGCCTGGGCGCCCGCGCCAGCGAATGGGTACGCTACGCTCTCCTCACCGGCCTGCTCTCGTATCCCTACTGCCACGCTATCCTCGTCGCCTGGAACTCCAGGAACTCGAATTCTGTGCGCACCAGGGCCGTTTCGGCCGCGCTGTACAACATGTTCGTGCAGGCGGGCAACATCATCGGCTCCAATATCTATCGTGAAGACGACAGGCCGTTGTGTGAGTTTCTACTCGATCAAATTGTGCGGGAGAGAAGAGGACGTGTGCTGACAATTTGACAGACCAACGTGGCAACAAGATTTTGCTCGCCATATGCTGTTTCAATGTTGTGCTGTTGTATGTAGTGAAGTACTACTACGTGACCAAGAACAAGCGCCGTGAGGCGGCGTGGGCGAAGTTGACGGGCGAGGAGAAGATTGATTACATCCAAAACACCAAGGATGAGGGTGCGAAGAGGCTGGACTTCAGATTCACTCATTAAGGGCATTCGGGTGTCATTTTTTTAGACAGTGGCATGACTGAACATTTCTGTGTTCAGTTGGCCTGGTGTCTTAGAGTCACTTCCATCGATTACTGAACTCTGGCTAGTCACTAAGTACAGTGTCTAAGCGTAAAGAAACCTGCCTTGTTCGCATTAAGCTACATCCATCCACGTCCAGAGAATGTGAATTCAAGGTCCTATCATAATCGCAAAATCCCTGGCATCCATTCAGAGGCCGCATTTCCAATCCGTTTCGTCATCCATAGGTTTCACAAGATAATCTTCGAACTCGTTTGTGACTCCAACCACCGCCTCGAAGTGATCGTATGCTAACTGCCCCCTTTGGTATTCCGCCAACTGCCGTGCAGTCTTCATTGTATTCCGAATCTGTCTCCCGTTGAGAGTATGCTGAGCTAAATCGTAGAATTTCTCGTTTAGTTCATTGGTATTGGCGTCATATCCGCTGTTTTCGAGGTCTCCGATCGACCGCATCCAGATTCGCGATCTCCCAAATCGATCCAGCAGAGAGGGTAATGGATTGCAATCCTGATGCGAGACTTGACTGCTTCGTCGAAGTTGCCGACCCGATTTGACGTGAGCATGAGTATGCCGTCGTAATTCTCCAGGACTCGGAGGAAAGCAGATACCAAGGCGTTGCGCCGCAAATCTAAACTCCACCGCTATTCCAGAAAAGGATCGGCTTCGTTAATAAAGACAACGCAATCCCAGGTTGTGCCAATGCGTAGGATTGGCACTATGTTAAATTCCACCTTGGCTGGCTCGGCGCCAATATCGCCGAAGGGAACACGGTATAGTGGTCTGTGTAACAGTTCTGCAATAGATTGTGCCGTAAGAATCTTGCCCGTGTCAGCACTCCCTTGAAGTAGCGTGATGAGTCCATTTCCTTTTCCTGCAATGAAATCAGCGGACGCAGTCTTATCAGTCTCAGCGACGTGTGCTGTGACTACCGTCTTGATGAGCTCCTTTTGTGGAGACGAGAGAAATAGTTTCTCAAATGCCCTTGCGTTCCAAGATATATCTTCAATCTCGTCCACCCCAAGTTTCGCTGGCAGCGATATCAGCCATGAACATGGAGAAAGGTGAGGCTCAGTACTCCACTTCTTGATGTGTAGGCCAAGGCCCACGACTGCTGCGGGGGAACTGGATAAACACTGAGTCGTCTGGAGTCCCATTGAGATCATCTGTCGGCGCAGATACGTCTTCAAGTTCCTGTATTTATGTCTGTTTCGGGATGCATTGCGTGATATGTGCGCATGTCGATCATGTACCTCACCTGGGCCCAAACTGGTCAGTAAGGTGAGCCCACGGTGAGGTTTCTGATGAAAAGATACGGTTTGGTTGTCCAAGCCCATGATTCTGAGATCGAGCAGACTCATTTCTTGATGCAAAGGTCCCGGAGGTTCCCGCCGCGGTGTCCCAGGTACTCCCGAGTTCCCTTCTTGTCTAATGGTAGCGGGTATACGGCCAAATCATGTACGTCCACAGGACCGGAGTCCTGTGGCCACTTAACGTGAAGGAACGTGCGCCGCTGGCGGAAACCTTCATCGAAAACCCACGACAAACACCGCAACTTAAAACCGTGCAGAGCGCTCAATGTGCCACTGTCGCATATGCCAGATCATTCCGGCGGAAGAGCTTGCCAAAATGCTTCCTGGAGACCGTTCCGGCGGAGAACATTGCATCTGTATCCATATATTTCGGTGCGTAACTTTTTCTAATGCATTCAACAAGTTCGATAAGTCCGGGTGTCACTTCTTGTTCAGGCTTCTTGACAAACTCCATTATTCAGCCCCATGTTGATGTATCATCGCCGGATCCTGTAGACTTGCCATATTGACCATTGTAATTTGCAGCACGGTCCCGACCAGATTCTTCTTCGCGCCCTGTTCAACCCAGACATTGGAGTAGAAGACGACAGAATTCGGTGCGATCAATTCTTGTAATGTCCGGCCACGATTGAACCATTCACTCCTCGTGAACTCTGAGCCCGGAGTCATCGGACTCTGGTTCGTCGCGGAGACATCTTGCAAGTAAGCATAGCAGATGCGGGCATTTCGGTAGTAGCGCGACATGGAGTTTATTGCCTCGGAGAGTCCTGCGCTGCTGCTCTTATCGATACAACAGGTGTCAAATCCAGACGTAGAAGAGAGCATCTATCAATGCCTGCGCACAACAGCCCTCGATTTTGGCAAAACCGGTCTTTGAAAAGGCGGTGCCGTTTGCAAAGTCGCGGAAAGAAACTTTTTTCCCAGGCAAACCCCAGCGGTGGGACAATATAGCGTACGGAGGTGCGCTGGCTACATTGTGTTTCTCGAGAGCTATCGTGACGCGGTTGCTGCCGGCGTCTCGGTCCGCAGTGCAGCAGCCACATGATGGTGCCGCCGCTCAATTGGGCGTGAGGCTTTGAAACTAAGTTTCCTGCGCTGGCGTGTCGAGCATCTGCCGCAGAAGCGACTCGGTGACTCACGAGACGAGCAAGCGCACGCAAAGGTCGCAGAGAGAAGCCAGGCTGCAAACGAGTAGTATAGTCGTATGCATAGAAGTTTCAAGATGCCAGGGTTGGTTGAGAAGCTGACGGGGCGTGGCACCAATGATTTACTGTTTTTCTTCTTCAATAGCCGCGGGCTTTGCTGACATTGCAACATAGCCGCACATAGCGAACCCCTTAAAGACCCAGAGTGTAACTTAATAAGCGAGGAGCCTTTCTTAGCCATGCGTGGGCAGCGTGACGGGCCACGTGCACAAAAAAGAAACAAAATGGGGAAAAAACCAGGTGCACATGTATTGGCTCCAAGATATGCTTAATCGGAGTAAGCGCACCTGAGGCTGAGGATTATACTCGCCTCAGCCTAGGGCATTGCTGGTGAAAAGACCCCTCTCAGCCACTTAAGCAGTCGCCCGGACGTGAAAGTCATGAGAATTAAGGCTTATTTGAGTCTGGAAGTCCAATTTTCAGTTCCTACGATCCCCTGCGAGTCCTCTGTTTTGCGTCTGCCCGAATGTGCCGGTGAAAGCCAAGCAGAAGGATGTGCAGTCGATCTTTTGAGCCTCCCGATCAGTAATCTCAGGTCATAAGAACACCTCCGCCCGCCTGAATAGTCTGACCAGTAATCCACCTGCTGGCCGGCTCCGCAACCAATGCCACCGCAAGAGCAATATCCTCCGCCGTGCCCAGCCGGTGCTCCATTGGCGTCATCGCCTTTTGCATCTCGGTCGCCTGCTGGATTCTAGGGTTCTGATTCGCGCGGTCCATCATGTCCGTCAGGGTAGCGGCAGGGGCGACCGCATTCACCGTGTGGCTCGCGGCGCCCAGCTCCGACGCCCAGCCGCGCGTCAGCGCCTCCAGTCCCGCCTTGGTCGCGGAATACACGCTCGCCCCGGGCATCGCGAAGCGCGCGAGGGCGGACGAGATGTTGATGATGCGGCCGGGGCTGCGCAGGCGCGGCAGCACGGCCTGCGTCAGGAAGATGACGCTGCGGAGGTTGACGTCCATGACGTTGGCGTAGGCCTCGGGGGTGATGGCCCCGAGCGGGCTGTCGGGGAGCTCGACGCCGGCGTTGTTGACCAGGATGTCGATCGAGTCGCCGAAGGCGGCGACGGTCTCTTGCACGATCTTGTCCGAGGAGCTGGGGTCGTGCATGTCGGCCTGGATCTTGACGGCGGCGGCGCCGTTGTTGAGGCTTTCGATCTGGGAGACGACGCCGTCTGCGAGCTTCGCACTGCTGGGCGAGACGAAGGTGATGGCAACCTGTCTTCGCTTCAGTTCTTCTGCCGCCTGGGCGTTGTAGCAGCGGCCTCGTCTTACCTTCGCGCCCCGCTTGGCCAGCTCCAATGCAGTCGCAGCACCAATGCCGCGGGAGCCTCCCGTGACAATGGCAACCTTGCCGGCCAGGCTCAAGGGCTGAGATTGCGGCGCAGACATGATGAGGTTCGACAGACGGCTCTTGATTGTTCGTGGAATTGTGTTCGAAGTGGCCTGTTGTGCTCGTACCACCCTTTTTATAGGCGTCTGCAGTAGCGCATTACTCAACTTTGTAGCTCATAGAAGGAGCCCTGAAAGTGATGACGGACGCCGGGCAGTTCCTTGGTGCGTCCGGGTCGAGTATTATTAATGCAGAAGTGCTCAGTACAGGAGGGATCTGCATCTGACCGCGCCGCGATGCTGGTGGAGCGGGGCGTTTCTGGCCTATGTCGGGGTCAGAATACGGCGAAAACCCGCTTCATGTTCTCATGCCAAGGATTACACACAGCATGGTCGGGCGAACGCTCCATTGGATGCACTCGACAGGCTCAGTCGGCCGAGGATCATTAATCTGTTTAATCGTACCGTGTGGTTTTCAGCCTACTACTACCTTAGTTCGACAACGCAAAAGTCATGCCTCGATCACTCGTACAGCACTGCATCGTATTGCACTTTTACGTACAACAGTGTCGTCTCAAGAGCTGAACTCTTGCATTCAGCGGCATGACTAGTACGTGTGAGTCGTTGGCTCCTTTGCCTGTTGCACATGAATCGGAGACGAAATGCATATTCGAGAGGCACCTTCCCGCCTGCGCCTGTGGTCGAGGATAACCTGTTTGCGGGATGCGCTGTCCATCGTTTCCGGCAAGCTTGCCCTGGCGTCTCTGAGCCGTGAGTGAGAGTATTTGCAGACTTCCATAGGGGAGCGGTGAGCAGGTGCGAACTTCAAAATGCCCTCCGCAGGCTGAGTTGATAACCGAGCCCCTGCTGAGATATCGCGAGAGCGCCCACGCACTTCTTTCGCCCGCGGCCTTGTACATCGAGCATCCTCGTAGGACTATGTAACTGGAAAATCTTTCTGCCATGTAAACCAGCGGGGTCTGGATTGCCTTCGGAGGCGGAAGACAGGCTGGGTTCAGTCGCGGGCTGCGAAACGCAGCGCGTCAAATGCATGCTGGCGGTGGAAAAGCATGGCATTCAGGCCGTAGTGTCTCATTGACTACATTGGCGCCCTCATGAAGTACGCGCGCGCAGGCCTGTTGTTGAATGCTTCGGGCACTGATGGCGCAGGGCGAGCCAATCATGTCGAAATGGCGGACACGCCGCCATAACCCAGAACTGCAGAATGCCGTACTCTCGACGCCTCGACTGCGCTCTGCGCCCGCCCATCTCAGGATGCTTGCCGTCAAACTGAACGCGTGTCAATATCGCAATGCTTTGGCGCCCGATGCATGTTGCAGGGCGCAAGTCGAGTGCGGGCAGACGCGTCGTCAGCGCGTCGAAGCGGGCCCTCTCCGAACGCACCTGCGCTTGCCATGAATATCGGGCAAGGACTCCCGACCTCTCGACCTCCCAAGCGAGCACCAGTACGAGCGCCACGTGGGGGCCGACAATGGCAATGCAGGAGCGCTCCGGATCGCCGGGGAGTCGCGGCGCGCGAAGCGGGAGCACAAATGATCGCCGGCCCCGGAGCCTCACGGCCTCGCCCACAGACCGGTCATCTCGCTTGGCAGTCGAATTTCACCATCTCAAACGCGCCTAAGGGCAGATCAAACGACGGGTAGCATGTGGAGGAGAGGGGGAAAAAAGGACCCAAGCCCCAGGGGAAAATTGTCATTCGCAGGATCGCTCTTAGGGCTGCTGAGTGAGTGGATCCGATTTGATCTACGTTTCGAGCCCACGATCCTGTTCCCGCACCCCTAGGGGGCACACACCCCCCTTCACATGTCGCGCCAATGGCCGACGCTCCGCGTGTGAGGACGCTCCCGATTGGCCCGAGATGCTCGAAATTCCCGAATGCGAGCACCGGAACCCCGACAAATACAGGGGGCCTTCCTTCATATCCCACCGCCCCCCCGCCGTTCCCGGCCCCGGTCACTGGAATGTCGAGTGGTTCGACCTTGCTCCAGACAAATCTCCATCCGCGCGCCCAGCCCGGGCCCTTGGGGACGCGTGGCCCGGAGAAACTTCCGTCTGCACTGGTGTGGCGTTACACTGTGGCGTCTATTGCGGATGCGGCTGGCCTCTCGCTCAAAGGTGCCCCGGAGATTCACGCTAGATAGTAACGAGATGGGCCCTGGCGCTTAGCGTAACGTCTCGCCAAGTCGCTTGCCAGGACGTATACCTAGGCGATGTATGGATTCTCGTGTTGGTGCGCTGTCACATCAAGTAGGAAAATGCCGCGGCGCAATGTTGAACCGGGCTCAAGAGTGAAAGCGTTTGATGGTGTCTCAATGTTGAGTTATTCTTCTTGCTTTTGCCTCGTTCTGAAATCGAACATGGTCCGCGTGAAAATTTGGGGTATGAAAGAAGCTCGGAAATGCAGTGTCGAAAAAAAAAAAGGTCACAATGAAGGAGCTCAGAGTAACAAGCTGAAGAAAGTTAGAAACGTCCCTGGCCCGTGACACATATGCAAACTGGTCCGCAGCCTTGCATTGGTTCCCAGCGTCCAGCGCCTATTTTTCGTGATGGAGGCTTTGTATCCACGTGGCAAAGTCTCGCCGATGCTCCTTGAATCCGTAGGTGATGGAGTTTGCGAGCCCGATGTACTGTGTTGAGCACTGCATGATCTGCAGCCATTTATACTGATGTCCTGTCGCCTCGGCAATCCGGTTTGCGATTCCAGGCAGCCAGAGTACGACGTACATGATTGGGTACGCGTTGAGGAGTAACATCCGCCAGATTTCACGTTCCACGCTCTTGCTCTGCCCGCGCTTTCTTCTGCGCATACCTGCCGGGCTCGGAGGAGGCATCGGCGAAATGGGCGAATGGATGTTTGAAGATGCGACTGAGAGGCCAGTATTGACGCCAAGGAGCTTGTTCTTGCTTTTTGTTTGCGCCGTCATTGCTTGATGTATCGTCAGTTTAGAGTTCGCACTATCTCCGCAGGGGACCGGTGAATAATCATACTTCTTCCAGGGCCCGGGTTTTCCTCGTCAATCACCGTTAAGGGCTCATTCCTTGGGCCGTCCTTGAAATCCATGTTCGCCGATGGTGTTGCCATAGCGCTGAGATCATGCAAGTCGCGGCCGTAGTCGTAGGAAAATGTTCGGCTGGTCTCCTGGAGGTACGACAGCCGTTTCCGCATGTAAACAAAGACGTATATGTAAATGAGGATTGTGATGATGATGATTCCAAAGCGCCAGCCGTGCGTAAGTGCGTACCGGAGATTGGTCTTTTCAGCAGATATCCAGCACCAGTTGCCGCTCACCGGCTCCATCACTTTCATCGCAACGGCGGTTGTGCCTAAGAACGCTATTAGCAAATGCGCCAACCGTTTCCAGAATGCGGTCCATATACTTGTTGCAAGCGGGACAGCCCATACCGCAAGGCATATGAGAATCTTCTTGTCAAATGATGCGTTGAGAATGTAAGACTTCAGTTTGATCGTGAGCAAAGTCACCAAAGCAATGGCTAGGATGGAAAAGTCTGCAGCCTTGAAGATGTGAGCTCGTGCGGTTTGCGAAGGGCCTGCGAACTGTACCTGAACGGACAACTGGCCTATCCATCCGTTGAACGTGCACGCGCTTCCGGGCTGCAAGTACCCTCTGTGAATGACCGCAATAGTTCCCGAAATGGTATTGTTCAGCGTATTGACCCATTCTGAGCACGAGAGTCAGTTTAGAGAAAGGTGGCACAAGGAATTAGAATCAGGCGTACCGGCGAACGTGAGATTGAGAACCAGAGCATAGCGGAACGATCTCTTCCCTTGACCACAACACATCCATGCCAAGAGAACGCATGTTGTGGCAAAGCATGAGAGAGCGCTGCCGACCAGAGTTGGGATGGCAACTCTGGGATCGTAAACCATCTTGAAGTCCGGCATCGAAGAGAGTTGTTGCGCAGGAGGGCTGAAACCCTGACCGAAGGCTCCGTCTGTAGGGCTGCAAGTTTAAGGCGGCTGTGGCGTACATATCCCCCGGGGATTTAGAGCGTCCCTCGCCAGACTCTTGTTCATTATCAACAGGAGCCACCAGAAGGCTCAGCCCTGTCTTGGTCAGCGGAGAAGCGTGGCAGCGTCGATTAGCGGTAAAGCCACTTTTATTTGGTGCACGGTTTCAAGCTGCAACGCAATCAGGGGTATCCTCGGCATGAAACGGCGCACGTCGCATGTTCCGAGAGACATTCAATGTTTACGAGTCAATCGCAGCCTTCTAGCGCGCTTAGTTTACCTAAACAGACGAAGAGCCTCAACCACGACTCATTGCCCTACATCCACTCTATAAAAACTGATCCCAGCGCCATCGCCCGCGGACATGATCGTCTGACTGGTGCGGAGTGCGCGAGGATCTTTCGTAAGCACTGTCCTGCGCCACGGGTTATATGCGTCCTTTTGCCCTGTTCACACCGCCCTTGTCACTTCAAACCACCGCAAGATTGACACCAAGATCTGTCCTTCAGCCCTGTCCGACTGCTGTTCTCCTTTATGCGGCGCAATTTCTGGAAGGCTTCCTGTCCCAGATGCCAGTCTCCTGAAGGTTGCGCCAAGTGCTCTCGGCGTGCGGGACATTGCTGTCAACAGGTACTGATCCCGTGTCGCCTTCTCCACATCTGCGGACTCGGCCAATCGCACGACGTTTGGAACGATGGACTGATTTCCCCTTGCCGCCTAACCGCCAACACAAAAGCCCCATCTACCTCGCTGCACCACCTCCTGCCTGCCTTGTGAGATACTACTGTCAAGAAATTGGTGATCTCCTCATGCAGCTGCAGAACCAGGCAACCATCTCAAACAATATTCTACACTTAATGGCTCCATACAATGTGTGCAGATTCGGGCGCCGGAACTCTGACACTCCAGCATCAGTGATACGACCCACCCCCCGCCATTGCGGCTCTCGCCGTGCAGCGGGAACCCCAGCAGTTTTACGGGATGCTTGAGAGGGTACCGGCATCCCCCACACCGGGACCGCGCCCCTACATGGAGTGGCTGTGCATCGGCATCATGACATCACTCCCGGAATGAGGTGGCCTGCAAGACCCCGGTGGGCAGGTCACCGCGAACCATAGTCTCCGGCCTGGGGTAGCTACAGTTCGACCTCGGTGGATTTTTCGGAGCCCGGCTATCGCGGTTTCCAGTTTTTTTGTAACCGACCTTAGACGGCTTCCTCGGGGCCGCTATCCGAGTGCTTCCGGAGCTTCGCCGTGCAACCACCATTCAGATAATGTACTGTGATTCCTCACTGCGTTCGCTATACTCATTTGCTTGCCCTGTCCATTATTGTCATTCGAATAAATGGAGAAGGAAAAATGGGATGAATCTATCTTTATCGCTGATTTGCGCAAGCAAAGCAGATTGAACCGGCTCATCTCGGAAATGGATCATTCAGCTGTCTTTATGCAACTCCCTTCCCCAGGCCGAAGACTCGTCATCGTCGGTACAAGGGAAATGCTACGCAGATCTGAGGTTCCTGATCTCTAATATTAGCCAGGCCCTGTTTATCACTTAACGGAACTGGAAACTGCTTGGCATCCACTCAGGCTTATCGCAGTTGATATTATTGACGCCCAGTTTGAGGTTGTCTTGACCTGCCAGCATCTATTTCTCCGCCCGACCGGCACAATCCGCGAATCCTGGTTCAAGGCGGCCACCAGTCGGCGCGATTTCGACACTCTGCCATGGATGAAGATTTTCCACTCGGGGACCCCGGCTGCACTGACAATGGCTTCGACCACAATAACGAGGTCCTTCCTGGAGCCTTATTCACAAATAAAGGTGCGGAAGACGTCATCAGCAGCGGCTTACAGCAAAAATAATGCGGGGGCGGGGTCGCCAGTCGTGAGGACAGTAAATGTTTTTCTTTGATGCCCAAGGACCAAGCCAGTCGAGCTCACCGCTATTCCGACCATGCATTTACTCATGTTTCAAGAGCTAACTTTGGAGTTTCACATGCTGTTACATGATTTGCTAAGAGTCCGCTCGGATGAACTGATCATGCTTTCGCAACACAATTTGTGGTGTTCATCGTGAATTACTTCCATACTTCTGTGTCGATCCTAACCCACATGGATGGTTTTCGAAAGGCAAGAAAACAATGATTTGGCTTCTGTGCAAGCTTATCCTTCTACAATCTGTATTCCCAACCTTTCACGGCTCCCCAATCAATAGAGCAACGGTGAAGCCTGCCTTACGGTATACGAGGCCCCCCAAGGCGGTTAGGATGCCAGTTGAGGGGAGCGACAGAAGGCGGCAGTCACCATGCACAATAAAATCAGTAGGTTTAAGCCGAGTTCCAGCATGTTACTGATTGTGCAGTTCGCGATGCCACTTTCGAACTACCTGATTTTTGGGCAATTCATGGACTTTTGCTTCGTTAAAAGTAGTCACAACACTTGTCTGAATTTTTGATAGCAGTCCCAAGGATTGGACTTGGCGCGGAAGCAGAGGGTATGGCCGTTGCCAGAAGGCCCAGGGAGTCGACAAAGTAAACGCGGACGCCTTGTCTTGCTCGCAACAGCTCACGCTCAATTCACACCCGGAAAAGAATGGCGTCAGTGCCGTTTGCCCCACCTTTGCCCAAAAAATGCACGTTGCGACAATACTCGGCAAGGACAAATCTCGCCGAGTTCTCTGCACAAAACCTCATCGGCTGCTTAGAAGGCATCTGCTTTTATCCTTCCTCCAGCTTAAGACCCAACCTCAGGATCAATGGCATCCCAGCTTACCAACTACATCTCCTATCTTGATTCGGAGGATCTCCGGCCCCGCGTCGGTCATTTGGACCTCCAGAATGACACGATCCGACCGTTGTTCTTCAAGAGTGGTGCACCCATCCGCGACCTTTACCAAGTCATCCAAGTCGGAGAGGATGAAATCACCGCTGATGAGGAAGAAGAACCAATTTCAGCTTCTTCAATTGAGATCCTCCCGCCCATCAGTGGCCGCGACATCCTTGCCGTCGGCAAGAACTACTACGAACATGCCAAGGAGTTCAACAGGTCCGGCTTTGACAGCTCGGATAAGGTCGACGTGCCTTCACACCCTGTGATTTTTACGAAGCGAGCCACCTCAATCATACCCGCTGGAGCCAACATTTACCACCACCCGGAGTTCACGCAGTCTCTGGATTACGAAGGAGAAATCGGCGTCATCATTGGGAAGGTAGGGTTCAGAATAAAAGAGGAAGACGCTCTAAACCACGTATGGGGCTATACCATCATCAACGATGTCACTGCGCGCGAACGACAGAGAGATCACAAGCAATTTTTCATCGGAAAATCTGGCGACACCTTCTGCCCCATGGTACGGCTGGGCTCCATAACAGCATCAATTTAGGGTCTCTCTAATGCCTACCAGGGTCCCATTGCAAAGCCGGCCAAACACCTGCCCGAGGTACTACGCGTTCAAACAGTAGTCAACGGCCAACCCCAGCAAGACGCCACGACGAAGGACCTGATCTTCTCCATTCGCTTCCTCATCAAAACGCTATCAGAGGGCACCACGCTCCAACCAGGCGACGTCATCGCAACCGGAACAGTAAGTGTTCTTACTCGCAACCCCGGGCAGACAACCACTGACTTCACCAGCCTGCGGGCGTCGGCATCGGCAAAACACCCCCCGTCTACCTTCAACCGGGCGACACCATTTCCGTCAGCGTCAGCGGCCTCGGCACCCTCACCAACACCGTCTCCTCCTCGCCGCCTGCGACGCTCTCGCGCGTACCCGCCTCCACCGCTGCGCCGCCCTCCCTCCACTCCACCCTTCTCGGCACCCCCTCCACCAACCCCGCCGTTCTCTTCCTCCCCCACCCGGGCGCCTCCTCCAACAGCCTCCGCCCCCTGATCGCCGCCCTCGCTCTCGCCCCCACGCACGCCATCCACCTCCTCTCCTACCCGTCCGCCCTCTCCCCCGCCGACCCACTGGATATCCCCGCCCTCGTAGCCGCCTACGCTCGCGCCCACGACATCCAGGCCGCCGCGCTCGTCGCGCACGGGCTCAGCACCAACGACGCTGCTGCCATCGCATCCGCCGTCGGCACCACGCTCTCGAAAATCGTTGTCCTCGCGCCCGTCGTTACGCCGCTGTCGGAAGAGCGTAAGGCTTTCTTCAGGCGCCGCGGGAAGGCGGTGGCACGGAGGGGTGTTGGGCCCGTGGTGGAGGACGTTGTGCGGGAGGAGGTAGGGGCCAAGGCCGGTGCGGTCGTGGGCGCGGCGGTGGTGATGGCGCTGGAGGGTGGGAGCGCGGATGTGTATGCGCGGTGGTGTTCGGGGTTGGCGGAGGTGGGCGCGGACACCAAAGGGCGGAAAGAGGGTGGTGGTGTGGAGGCGAAGGCTGTAGTAGGGGACGAGGACGCGCTGGCAAAGGGAGGTCAATTGGAAGGGGTCTTTGGTGGGGTTGAGGTGGTGGCGGGCGTTGGGCGGTGGTTGGTGCTAGAGGACGTGGATGCTGTGGCGAAGGCTGTGGCGGCGGAGTTGTAAATGGCGCTTATATCGAGAGTTACTTGCTGTATCACGCAGCTTGGTCTTTCCTCGCATGAACTACGGGTACTACCGGGCGTGGTTAGTTTTGGACATAGATGAGTGTACCTGCAATCTACAGATGCGGTTGGCGTCGCTCGTCGCAGAACAAATGAGTATGCGGCACAAGACCTCTTTCATTGAGTTACAACACTTTCATATCTGTAGACGATGTCAAACCTGATTTCCTCTAATTTTCCACAACTGCTTCAGATTCAGGCCCTATCATTCACTCCAGCACAATAGTCTGGAATGTCGGTTTGCAGGCCTCCCATCGTGCCAATAGGACTTGGCCCAGCGCAATACGGTGTGCAACTTCACCGCGCCACCCGACAAGCATCACTATCAATAGAGGTGGAGGGTGCAGCGGCTTCCTTTCGCTATCGAGGCAGGTTATTGGTAGGCGTTTGTTATCTGGCCTTGCTCTTCTATGGGGCATTCGAGGGCTTTCCGAATATTTCGCCGTAATGAAATGTATTCTGCTTAATGATCAGCGAATCTAATTTCCCAATAGCCGAAAGAAGGGCATAATACCTCTCGAGCGGCTTTTCGTTGCTCAAAGCCATCTCTCGTTCTTCGAAATCTTCGACCGAAAAGGCCCCAAACGACTCTGTAACAGACAATGCCAATACAGAGATTGTACCAGTTCCTGCACCTGGCCGAGTCATTCTCAGTTCAGCATGAACAATCGGTTCTGGTATTTGGCAGGCCCCGACGCAATGGCCGTGTGTATCTAATAGATAGAAGTAAGGGTTGGGTACATCTGGGGCTGAACGTGGGCCAGGATTTTCTGAAGATCCCTAGACTAGCCACTGAGGTCCGGACTACGAGCTTTCCTATGCCATCACCCAGATTCCTGGCAATAGCGTTCGTTATTGGAAAGCCCTCGACCCAATGCGCTTCTCTCCGGAATTCTTCATAGGTGGGCCATCGTTCAGCTGGCTCTCCGCGTACAGGTTGGCGGGGGCCCCAACTGTAGGCCCTGTGGAAGACGGCACTCGATGCAGCTCGACCATGCTGCAAACATATGTTGGCGAGGATCATGGATCCTTTGGTGAGAACCTTTACCATCCGCATCGATGTCGAGACCTTGATATTGCACCCCGCTGCTCCTCCAACGTCCTGTGCTGTCATTGAAGGCGAGTATGCATCTTGTTTGTCGGTCATCACCCATTCGCATCCACCTAGCAACCGATCCCCATGTTGGTGAGAATTCCACATCCCTTTTCAGAGAAACCCAACTCCAGTTGGGCACTACAGTGTCATGTATTATTCGGGGTCGTCGTCTGATACGTCGGTTGAATAAAGGATTCGTCCATGCAATCGCCGTATCAAAGTCGCTTTCTGGCATGGCACAGATGCTTATCTCAGGCCACGGATATATTCTGTTCAGGATACCAGAGAAAGATCGGTAGATGTCTGACTCATAGCTGAGACCTCTGAGATTGTAAGCGGACACGCATTCGGAGAAGTAGCTGAACAATTCCCTGCAGGAGCTTTCTTGGCCCGATAAACCTGAAATATCGGGGAGCAACCGAGTAAAGTCGCCATTTGATCGCTCGGCCATGTTGTCTTCAAAGTGAACCATCCCATGACAATTGAAGAACATTTGCCATTTCGTGAAGCAGATGACTCTGTTCGAGAGCTTGTATTCTTGGAATGTCCAGCCTCGAGTGCCCCGCACGCCGAGCATCGTAGAAATAAATATTGACGGTAAAAACCAGACTATATCCATGCCTGCTACTTGTGTACGTGGCCGGCAAAACGGCCTTGGAATCTCACCAACCCCATACAGCTCAGCGGATATGTCTTTAGCGTCGGTGGCGCAAATTGTGAAATCCGCAGTGGAGTAGATAATACCCATGGCCTGAATTTGATCGTGCTTCTGGGATTTGTCATCTTTTACGATGCAAAAGTGATCAACCCACAAGTATGGTACGTGTAGCTCCTGACATACGATCATGGCATCTGATATCGTCTGGGGTACACGTTGAAGGCACAGTCCTCCTCGTTGAGTCAGTTCGTTCTCATTTGATTTGACGGTCTGGAACTCCTCGCCAGTTATGGGTCCCCACACATAACTCAGAGCCGCAAAGCTCGGAGCTTTTGGCGCTCGTACAAGGCATTCTTGACGTACATCAATCAAGTTAGTATCTTCGGGAAGCTTTGATGCGGCTTCACCACAACCTTAGAGAGAATGATCATGATTGGTCAAGCAATCTTCCAGCCACGCTCTCGCCTTCGAGAAGTCCGCAAGTCGGCTGCTGTGGCTATCTCTGCTTGAGTGTTACATGCGCCCGTGAGGGTAGAATGGAGCGAGTCACCCAGCTGAGCTTCTGATCCGAAAAAATCAAAGAAGAAGAAGAAGAAGCCACTTAACTACTCTATGGATCCAGACCGACTGTTTTGCTTTGTTTTTGTCTCTTTTTTTTTTTCTGACAGTGTCACACATGGATTTAATACTCCTGGTGCGCAGATTAATCAGGCCAATGAGGTTTATGTAAAAAAAAAAAAACGTATTCGAAGGGGGCGAAACATCCAGCCCGACGCAAGCTTCATCAATGATATCATACCTATACATATGAATGACTGGTTAGACTCCATATCTGCAAGCAATATCATGGCAGTGCCATGATATGAGCATGTCCGAAAATCCAATCATGTCGCGCAGTAGGAGTACGTTTATGCATGTGCTCCGTGTATAAGAAACGTTTAAGATAAGGCCTCGATATCCTTTGTTGTTTTACCTCAGGCTTACCAGAAAGGGAACGGTTACCTGCTGAGTTCTTCCGGATATCGTCTTAAGAACTTTCCGGTGCACTTCATTTTCCACTCATGCCTTGACCCTCTCGTCGTACTTCTGGTATATCATATCAAACAGCCTCAAATCTTCCATCGCATCCGCCGGCGTCGTCTTGACCTTTTTTCCCTCCGTGAAGCACGCATGCATCTCCCTCAACTCCGCCGTATACGCATCCTCATAGCTCGCCAGCACCTCTCTACTCACAATCTCGCCATGCTCACTCACCTCATCCACCTTGACCCTGATCGGCAGCCCCTTTACATACGGCGAATCGTACCTGATCTCGATCCTCTTCTTCCGTCCATACACGGCCAAATGCGCATCAAACACCGGCACCTCATCAATCCCACTCTCATACGTCACCGCAAACGGCCTGCCCCCCAAGCTCTCCTTGTTCTTAAACGCCAAAATAGCGCTATAGAACGGATGATTCGCACTCACGCCATCCACCCTCTCCGGGAAGCCCAGCACCTCCCGCATCAGGGAAATATCATGGCTGCCCAGACTCCCCAAAAACCTGCACATCTCCTGCCTCTCGTGCGTGACCTCCCTCCCGGGGAACGCCTCACCCAACAGCTCCTTCAGCAAGCCCTCCCTCTCCGCGCCCGCAGCCGCCGGCACGTCCTGCGTGTGCCCCTTCAACTGAAACGTGCCCGACTGGTCGACAAACGTCTTGTTCGGCCCGCTGAAGTCCCTGACCCTCGCGTACAAGATCTCGCCCGCGCTCTCGACCTCCCGCTTGAATGTCTCCACGAAGCTCGGCGCGTACCTCCGCATATAACCCACGAAGACGCGGTCCCCGCCCGCGGCGGCGTCGGCGTTGACGATGCGCTGGGCGGCGGGCAGGGAGAGGGTGAGCGGCTTTTCGATGAAGACGCGCTTGCGGGCCTCGAGGGCGCGCAGGGCGTATAGCGCGTGAAACTCGTCCGAGGTGAGGATGAAGACGACGTCGACGTCGGGCGAGGCGATGACGTCGTCGGGTTGCGTGGTCGAGGTCGGGATGTGAAATTTAGTGGCGGCGAAGTTGGCGGTGGTGGCGGAGACGTCGCAGATGGCGGTGACGGTGTAGAGGTGGGAGAGGAGGGCGAGCACAGGGAGGTGGATGACCTGTTTTCTCGGTGAGATGGTCAGAAAAGTTTGGGCAAGTGAGTGTGTGATTGTTGGATGGGGATGAGCGAGGTGTGGTGCGTACCTGAGCGACTTCGCCGGCGCCGATAATGCCGACACGGAGTTTCTGAAGGGGAGGCATTGCTCTGACTTATCTGGCTTCAATTGATGTGTTGAATTGTTGTTTCCCTCACGATCCAGCGGAGGAGTTGAAGTTGTGAGGTGTTGGAACATAAGCTGCGTCATTGGTGGGGCACTGCGGGGCAACGATATGGCCTGAGGCACCGACCCAGCTGTGTGCTCCACCAAGGGGATGAGGGTTTGGTAATCGAGGATTACACGTAGTCAAAGAATTATATGCAGGTCTCATTCTAGTTCTCGGCGAATCATAAAGCATCTCTGACACAGCTATCATTACAATATTTGACAGTCTATACAACGCCTCCATATGCCCCGATCACCTTCCATGATCAACGGCCCTCCAACCTCAACCTATCCAAAGCCCTGCCTTCGTCTCTCCTTGCAACAAGGAACCAAGCACTAGCCACCCAGCAGAAACTCACGCCGAGCCAGCTGTGCACGGGCATCTTGAACTTGTTTAGACACATGAGCTGGAACGCGCCCCTGGGCACACTGATAAAGCTCACAGTCAGCGGACTTGTCGCCTTGGTCAGCAACAGCGTGCTTGAAAAGACGGCCCATGCACCGATGCCACCACAAACAGTCAGGAACCAGAAGAACGGGACGTCGAGGAAGTAGCAGTTGTGGTGGATGTTGCTGAGCTCGCCCGAGAGCACAACGATCGGAGTGAGGATGATGAGGGTGAGGAGGGAGGTGTAGTGCAGCGTACGCCAATAAGCACGCGTCTCTTCACGGCTGCCGGAAATGGACTCTTCGGCACCGGGAGTGGAGGTGAAGCCGGTAAGGACGTCACCTTGCGGGACCATGTCGTTCACAAGGGTGCGGTAGGTGCGGAGGAGCAGGATGGGGTAGACGCTGACGAAGAGGGAGGAGAAGACGCCGGCAAGGATGCTCTCCCAAGTGACGCGCACACCAGGACGGATACAGGCGACCAATAGGCTGAATGCTGCTGTGAGAGCAGAGGACTGAGTCGAGATGGAGTTTACTGAGGCAGCAGGGCGAGAAGAGGTCGAGGCGAGGAGCAGCGCAATGGGCACCACGCCAATACGGGCGAGGGTGTACGTCTCTTGGGCGGAGTACCTAGCATTCAATCAGTATATAGCCTTCTGCCAATGGCTCAAAGAACCTACGCAAAAGAGATGTTGCTCAGCATCACCTTAGCCATGAAAACCACAGCTAGCGGGAGAACATGCTTCGCAACGGGCCACTCGAACTCGAAAATGCCACCTCCAGCGATACCTCCACTCCCGCCCGAAACCAAGCGTAACAAGCCCGCCAACAAACCATGCGCCTTCGCCGGGCCCCTAAACCCCTGCCCCGACGACAACGGCGCCGAGGGCGCCACAACCGCACCCAGGCCCAGCTTCTGCAGCGGCTTCGACAGCACCCTCGTCAAGCCCGCGAACCCAATCAGTAGCACATGCGCCAGCACCAACTGTATCCATGTCGCCGTCAACGGATACGGAAATTTGTACACGCCAGCTGCAGCACCCGCAAAACATTAGCTTTTGACCCAACAAAAGAAAAAAAAAGGAAAAAAAAAACCATTCACCCCACATAGAGGGGAAACAGAGGCAACCCACTCAACAGAACAAATCGATTCATCAACAGCAGTCCGAACCCGCACCCGGCCACCCAAAACACAAGCAGCCCCACATAAACCTGCCACCCCAACCACGTCCCGAAGAAGAAATTCCCCAGTCCGCCCCTCACCACCTTCTGCCAGCCGCCGCCGCCGCCGCCTCCTCGGCCAATGTTGTCTGCGACGAGCGGCCGCACGAGCGACGCTGCCGGCTCGTAGTCGAAGTCGTCTTCGTCCTCAGACGTCGCGGCGCTGCCGCGCGAGCGCGGGTAGGGTGACGGCGTGCGCGAGGACGAGGAGAGGTCGACGAGGGGGACGGCGGGAGCGAGCTCATTGGCAGAGCCGGCGGAGGTGGTGCGGAGGTGGGTGGATGAGGAGTCCATTGGCGCGGCGCGGTGTTGTGGGCGGGAATTCGGAGAAGATGGTGCGGTGGACAGCGTAGGGTTATGGTTGCTTGCGCGGCCTCGGGTTGTCACTGCTGCGGCATAGCCTTGGGCGGGGAAGGCTAAACAAGTCGCGGCTAGCGATCGGTTGGAGCGGGGCGATGGGCTGAAAGGATAGTCAGCCGGCCGTGGAGTCCGTGGGCGCGCGCAGTGGTGTTTGGCGGTGCGAGAGGCGGGCAGGGAGAAACAGGTGGAGGAGAGTTGTTCAACCTGCGTCCGTGAGCTCGGGGGTCCGCAAAAACTACGCGAGTCATACGGGCTTGGCTGATCTACAAGGTTTATTCCCAGTGAGGAAATTTGGTTCTCGACTGTCGACTATCTGGATAGCGTCACTCTTCGCCAATATGGAAAAACCTTTACAAATCTACAAGCAAGCTGTACGTTGGTATTTCTCAAGATGATTGAACGCCGACATCACGGCAAAATCTTAACCCATTACAATTATTATTAAAGACATCACCACTCTACACTCCTGAATCCCCAGAAACCAATCCTCTCGCGTCCGCCCACGCGCTCCACGCCGCGCACATATCCTTTAGCTCACAGCCGCCATCATCCCAGGTTTGCGGAATCTGGTCGACCAGCTCTACGACCTGCGCCGCGAAGCCCATGGCCGAGTGCCAGCCGATGTGGCAATGCATGAGCCAGGCGCCCGGGTTTTCCGCCTTGAACGCGCCGACGACGAAGCCTGCGCCGGGCATGAGAACCGTGTCACGGCGGGACGGATTCTGCAGGCGGAGCGGGACGCTCGCATCATAGCGGCCGGTGCCGGTTGCGAGGATAAAGAAGTCCTGTAGCAATGGTCAGCGAGCACTCAAGTTTCGGGAGGAAGGGCCAGTGACGTACATGGCCGTGCAGGTGAAGCGGGTGCGGTAAGGGGATATCGCTCTCGACGACAATGTAGACCCACTCGCCCTCGTTGGGCGCGTTGATAAGCAGATCGCCGCTGTAGTTGGGAGGCTCGCCGTTGTCAAGGATGCCGAGCACCGTCGGGTCATCCCAGTGCGCGTTGAACGTGTTGCCCGAGATGTACCATCGGAAGATGTTGTCGGGCTGTTCGACCGTCACGTCGCCGTAGAATTGCACATCCGGCTCCGAGACGTCGAACGGCACGATCGGTACGTGCAGGGAGTGGTTTTCGTCAGTGCATTCGATGGTGTAAGTTTGGGAGACGGTCGCGGGGGTGCCTCCTCTGGAGCCTTCGTAGCTGAATATGCCTTTGATGTCGAGGGCTTGCTTGACACCGGCGCAGGTGTTCTGGTTGTCGGAGCGCATCCAATAGTCGCCGACTTCTTGGTCGGCATGGACAATTATATCGTAACGTTCGCCTGGTATTTCCTTTAGCAGGGGATTCGTGTTCTGGGTCCGATGCAGTGCTCACCAATATTAATATTAAGTATCTTGGTATCATATGGAACAATAGGCGTGAAATCGGTCGAGATGACCGTGAAAGAGTGCCCTAATGCACAATTAGTATACTGCATCACCACGAAGTCCACGGCCGCCTGGAATGAAAAATTACCGTCAATATGGAATTTGAAAGTAGATTGAATCGACACATTGATGACGCGCAGCAAGTATGACTTGCCCTTGGTCACCGTCATCTTGAACCGCTCACCCGTCTGGTTATACGAACCATCTCTTCCCCACGTATTCTTGCCATTGATGAGACCGTTGTCCATAACGCGCGCGCCTCCGTTGTGACCGGGAGTCGCGTCCTGTGCCAGGTGGAACTGTGAATCAACAGTCCAATGGCTCCAGTCCTGAAGCATGATGTGGCCAGCGTCGACATCATACTGTCTTTCGGGGCTGCTCGGTCCATGGATTACAACCGGGCCGAACACGCCCTCCCAAGTCTGGATGGCGAAGTGGGAATGATACCATGACGATCCGTAAGACTCAGCAACAAAGACGTAAGTCATCGATTCGCCAGGCGGTATTGGGCACTGAGTGACGGACGGGACACCATCGTACTGATTCGTGAGGTGATGCCGGATACCATGGAAATGGATTGTTGTTCCGTTGTCCTGCATCTTGTTGATGACCGTCACCTTCACCGTATCGCCCCAGTTTGCCTCGATGGTCGGGCCTGGCATCTGGCCGTTCACTAGCAAGGCAATTCTGGGGATCCCGTCTGGGGCGATCGTCTGATTCGTAATCTCCAGGGTATATTCAACGGTCCTGCAGGTCTTTGGAACATGCTTGTAGTAATCGGTATGGATATCGTAGCCGCAGAACAGATCGTCTCCAGGTTGTCCCTCGCAGCGAACGCAGGAGTCCGTCCGAGAGGCCAGCAACGATGTGGATCGTTTTGCCGAGCATGTAGATCCACCTTGGCCCGGAGTCGGCTTGCCGTTGGCTGGCGGTGACGACGGCTGCGCCACGGCGCTTGAAGTCGCCAATGACGGAGCAGCATACTCCTGTCGTTCCTGAAGTCCCGCGGTACACTTGCCGTGATCCGCTCGGCATCCGTCGCTGCAATACGCGCCCGTGGATCCGCAGTAGCCGTACTGACTGCAGCACTCTCCGAACTTGGAGCCCTCGCAGGTGTATCCAAGAGCACCACCACAGGTTCCGTCTTGAGATACCGTGCCTTCAGTCTTCTCGCAGAGACCGAACTCTAGCTGACAGCCATCGCCACAGTATTCTGCTGTAGCCCCACAGAAGCCGTCCTTGCTGCAGCAGTTGCCGAACAGGGAGCTCATGCACGTAAGGCCAGAGTCTCCCCCGCAAAGTCCGTCGGTAGAGACTACGGCACGGCCCTGAGCGAGACCGGCTATGCAAAAGAGGAGCCAATCAGACAGCCTCATACTGCCGGCTGTCTTGGGAGGAGGCTGGGGGTGGTTGGGGAGGATGGATTAAAATAGCCAAGAACGGAAGTTATTGGATAAGCCAGCACAAGGGAAACGAGTGAGAGCGGGGCATGAATAGAAGATGGGTTGAAAGTCGTCCTTGACTTCGAAAAGGCTCCAGAAAAGGCACGAGGACTTGCTTAAGAGATGGACTCACTTGCCCACCATGTGCAAAGCCGCCAGCCCTGTCGCATCTTGGCCAGCAACCCCCAAGGATACCAAGTGGACCGCAGCGGCGTACAGCCCGTCATCAGTGTCCCCTTGACAGGATCGATAGATTGAATCTGGTAGTGTGAGAAGCAACCTGATCATTTCCAGACTCAGCAGGCGCAGCGAGATGACATGTGGAGCCGCCATCTCAGAGCCACCGCTACTGCAGCGTTGTTTCCGTTTCCAGCTGGTCAGCGCGGGCCTGCGGGCTTTGATTGGCTGCGGACACGAGCAGGAACGTGGAGAGAGGCTCAAATGTTGAGACACAACCTCTCCACCGGCATGTAAGCTGCGGGATGAGGGCACCAGCCGGGATGCTGCATTAGCGCGAGCTGGGATGTTCGGGACGCAGCGGGGACCCGGAAATCGGCCAAAGGTCCAAAATGAATTAAAGCTGCTTGGATTTCTTGGGCGTTGGTTAGGCGAGAGCCGTAATTCTTCGATTCGACGCCGTTGAAGTCCAAGAAATGGCCTGCCAAGAGATATTCTCCCTGTTCGTATGCGCTGCGCCAGCTGAGGTAGTAGAACACTGACCGCAAAGACAGTCTGACCGCCACTATCGCTGGCTAGGCTACCCAGCATTTTGTTCATTTGGGAGAGACTAGCGAAGCTGGATTGGCACCCGGTCGACATGATGTGCATGTTGGGCCTTGTACCTCGCCATTCCCTCCGCGTACACAAGCATCGGCGGCCGGAAAAGCAAACGACTTATCTAGTAAAACGGTGTAACCACTGACGGCATGCACGCGGCTGGTTGGAACCATGGTGCATGGCTGGCCCAGGATTGACACCACG